>PVLC010019729.1:0-30179 GCA_004027655.1 Graphiurus murinus
GCTTTGAAAGTCAAACCTAAATTAAGTGTAAAGTCGTTCCCATTCTCAAGGAACCCTTTTCTACAGGAGTTACCTGTTCCCAGGGAAGAACCCTCTTCAGAAGTCAGGGTTGAGGACCCAGGCAACACCTTCTTTGTGTTTGCTTTTTATAGTAGTGGGAATTGAACCCAAGAGTTGTCTACCTCTGAGGTACACTCTCAGCCCTTTTTATTTTTTGTTTTGAAATGGAGCCTCTTTAGGTTGCTTGAGAGTCTCACTACATTGCTGAAGCTATCCTCAAACCTGCAATCCTCCTATCTCAGCCTCCCAAGTACTGGGACTGCAAGCATGTACCACCATGCATGGCTTTCACCTTTCACTTTAAAACTGAATGAGGGAAGGAATTCTGGATGAGGCAGGTCATGTACATCTTCAAAAGAAATCAAGGACTTAGTGAGGCCCTCCACAACTTAGTGAGACCCTGTTTCAAACTAAAGAATAAAAAATAGGACTGAGGGTGTAGCTCAGAGATGGAATGCCCCTGGTTTCAATCCCTAGTTCCACAAAAAAAAAAAAACCAAGGGCAGAACTGAACAAAATTGTCAAACCATTCCAAGGCCCCATAAGTTGACTAAAGTCAGCTAGCAAATTGAGAGCATTTGTTCTGGGGAATCTGCTGGGTCTGGGTGGCCTCGGAGCCTGTGGCCAGGTGGCCTGGAGGGCTCTTGCCCTTTCCACAGGCCAGGCCCAGCCTCGTCACTGCAGCCAACTGGGAACAGATCCCCTGGGACACATGCCCCCCACTCCCAACCACACACGCCAGAATCCCCTTGTCCTGGTCCCAGTGGAACAGTAAGAGCAGCACAGAAGGTGCAGGGTGACCAGGAAGATCTCAACCCAGGACACCCAGCCTACACCCACCTCAAACCCACAGAGCCACTGGGGTGATTCTTTGAGGATCAGTCAGTCCACCAGGTAAGGATGCACACCTGTAATCCCAGGATTTGGGAGGCTGAGACAGGCGGATCGAAGGTTCAAGGCCAGCCTCAACAACTTGGCAAGACCATACTTCCAAATAAAAAATGAAGTAGAGCTGGTGGTGTAGTTTGGAGGTAGAATGCTGGGTTCATTTCCAAGTACCAAAACAAAAACAAAGCCCCCAAATTAGCCAATCCTGCCCCACTCCACTGAAAAGTTCCATGTAAACTTCGAATAAAATCCCCACTCCTCTGCCCCACAGGTCCTCCCCCTCTCCATCCCCTCCTGACTCCTCCCTCCTCCCCCATGGCTCCTCCCCGCCACTCATACTCAGCCACCCCAGGGCCTCTACACGTGCCCTGTGCCCTCCTCCTGCAACCCCCTCGCCAGTCCCTCTTCTGCCTGTGCCTGTGCTCAGACGGCATCTTGTCGGGTGCCTTCCCTCGCCCCAAAAGCACATCCTCCCCAAAGGCCGCCGCTCCCCCCAAGCACTGCTTCACAATGTCCGCAGCACTCGTCACTGTTTGGATTTTAGTTTATTTTTGCTGTCTGTCTCCACAGCTCAGTATCCAAGTCCCAGGAGAGCGCAGGATCCAAGCCTCTCCTGTGTAGTGCCGTGTCCCCTGTCCCTAGGAAGTACTGGCTGAATGGCGGAATGAGGAACCAAAGCATCGCCCCACAGTGTCAGCTTAAAAGACCTTTCGCCAGGCGTGGCGGCACATTTTTTATTTTGAAACAGGGTCTTGCTAGGTGGCTGAGAGTCTCGCTATGCTGCTGAGGCTGTCCTGGAACCTGTGATCCTCCTGTCTCAGCCTCCCCAATACTGAGATTACAGATGTGTACCACCACACCTGGCTTGTTATTAATACTGTGTGTGTGTGTGTGTGTGTGTGTGTGTGTGTCTAGAGATTTGACCCAGGAGCATTCTACCTCTGAGTTACACCCCTAGCCCCATTTTTAAAGAAATTTATTTCAAAACAGGGTCTTGCTAGGTTGCTGAGAGTCTCACTACTTCCTGGGGCTGTCCTTAAACCTGCGATCCTCCTGTCTCAGCCTCCCAAGTAATCCCTGGATTATAGTGTGCGCCACCATGCCCAGCTTTATCCTTAGTACTTTTTAAATTTATATTTTGTATAATGGTTAGACATTTTTTTCATAAGCAAAAACAATAATGAGAAAGAAAAAAAAAAAGAAGGTCTTGGAAACTAGCAATCCCCAAACCACAGCCAACCAGAAAAAAAAAATGGACCCAAACTATGAACCAACTAAAGGCCACAGGTTTAGACTCGCAGGCCCGGTTCTGAGCTCTGTTGTCAGGGCGAGGTTTCCTGCCTCCTCACACAATCTTACAATTCAGCCAGGCAGCAAACTCACCCACGCGCGCATCACCATAGAAATGCAATCCGCAGGTGTTTGCAACTTTGGCATGTAATTCCCCAGGGAGGTGGCAAATCCCCGCCAAGGAGGAGGAGCTCTCACACTAGCAAGAAGGGTGGCCTGGGGTCTTCAAAGGCAGCCGGCCGCTGAGCAGCCTCCCGGGGGCACGCGTCAGGGCTGGGGGACAAGGCTCCTGCGCTAATAAAAGGGGCCTGCCCTGCTCCTTAGGGCAGGGAGACGGGGACGGAGCAGGGTGGGAGGCCATGCTTGCCACCGCTGTCTTGCGTCCGACTCTGCTGCTCTGCTGGCTGGCTGTTGCTCGGCCTGAGATCCTCTTCCACAGCCGGGACCGCTCGGACCTGGAGCCTTCCCCACTGCGCCGGGCCAAGCCCATCGCCGACCTCCAAGGTGCTCAGGTGGGAGAAACCCCAAGGAGCGGCAGCGTCCACGAGCGCGTGCTCATGCATGTCACACACGCACACACATGCACATCATACATGTACACATGCATGCTCGTCACACGCACACACATGCACATCATACATGTACACATGCATGCTCATCACGCACGCACACACATGCATGTCACACACGCATGCATATCATACACAAGCACATCATACATGTGCACACTCGTCACACACGCGCACACATGCACGTCACACACACGCACATCATACACACGAGAGTCACACACGTACACATGCATGCATGGCACATACCCACACACACATGCACACATGCACGTCACACACACACCTATGCATGTCACACACATGCACATACACATATCACACACATTCACATCACACACACATGCACATCGCAGGTACATGCACGCTACACTTGTCCACATGCATGCTCACCACGCACGCACATGTGCACAGGCCAGGGCACGGTGAGGGCCTGGGGGAGGGGTTCCCAAGGTCCTACAGGATCGGTAATGATGCCTGCTTAGTCCCTTTGTTTCTGCGGTGCTGGGATGGAACCCCGGCCTTGTGCCTGCCGGGCAGCCTGCACCACCGAGCTACACCCTAGCCCAAGCTGATGTTAACCGCAGCCCCGTGTCAGGCTCTAGTCCGTGATCAGTGCTGCCCCAGGAATAGTCAAGGACCTAGATGTCAAGGTGGTAGGGTAGGGTGCTGTTCCAACCGCACCCTTGGCTGCTGCTGCATTTATGGGTGCAGAGAAGGGGACGCCCCCGAAAAGCTCTGCACATGGCCACACCAGAGATCCTGGCAGAGCCGACCTGGCTGGTACCCATGGACTGCCTGAGCGCCATCACGACCCAGGCAGAGGCTCTCATGGAGATTCCTTCCTCAAGAAAGTCCTGGACCCAAGCAAGGAGTGGACTAGAAGAGGCCCTTGGGCCTGCTCTGGCCCCTGCAGCCCTCCTGGTTACCACACAATATGCCCAAGCAGATGCTCTGGGTTTCCAATTAATCTCTGGATCCAGGGCACCCTGAAGATGGAGGGGGGCAGTGGGTGGGGGCGCTAGGCCAGGCCTGCCTTGGCTGCAAAGGACCCGCCTTCCCCATGGCCTGGGAAGAAGCTTCCAGGCAGTCAGGCCCACCAGCACCTGGCCCCGGCTTCATTCCCAGCTCCCCAGCCAGGCCTTGGAGCAGCCTCCCGCACCTCCCAAGCCTCGGGTGCGTCCTCCTTCAACCCCGACCTCTCCCTGCTGGCCCCGGCTCTCCTCACACAGCCCACAGCCCCTAGGTCCGCTCCAGTCTAACCCACGCGGTGCCACGATGTCACTCCCACCAGCCAGCCTGGCCCGCTCACGGGATGTCGTCCTGGCCTCCTGCCCCCTGCACGCCCTGTGCCTGCCGTCTCCTTCTGTCTCTCTCTCCCCCTTTCTCTTTCCTCTCTCTCCTCTTGGTTTCTCACCTTTTTCTCTCCCATCTCCATCTCTCTGTCACATGGTCGTTGGGCAGGGCGGATGTAGCGGCGGTGGCAAGGTCCTGGAGGGAGGCACCCCCATGCGATTGGGTGTCTTTCTCTCCCACAGAGCTTCTTGTCCAGATACGGCTGGTCAGAGGAGTCTGCGGCCCGGAGTCCCGGTCCCCAGGGGCCACCAGAGGCCCCCTCGGGCGCCGCCCTGGCTGAGGCCGTGCGCAGGTTCCAGAGGGTGAACACACTGCCAGTCAGCGGGAAGCTGGACGCAGCCACGCTGGCGGCCATGAACCGCCCACGCTGCGGCGTCCCCGACACCCGGCTGCCACCCCAGGCCGCCCTGAGGACCCCTCCAGGACACCAGCGCAGGATGCGACCGAAACGCTTCCTGCAAATGCTGCTGCCCAGGCCGGGCAGGCCACGGGAGGACCCCTCGGGGCGCGGGGCCCCCAGGGCCTTCTCCAAAAGGACGCTGAGCTGGAGGCTGGTGGGCGAGGCCTACAGCAGCCAGCTCTCAGTGGCCGAGCAGAGGCACATCTTCAGACTGGCCTTCCGGATGTGGAGCGAGGTGACGCCGCTGGACTTCCGGGAGGACCTCACGGCCCCTGGGGCCTCGGTGGACATCAAGCTGGGCTTTGGGAGAGGTAAGAAGGGGGCGGGCTCAGGACTCCCTTCTTGCCCAATCTGTAGGCACGCGCCTCCGGCCTCCCCCACCAGGGCGCCCCGGCCACCTCTGGTCAATCCCACCTGGGCCCAACTCCCGCCTCCGGGGCTTGTCCTAAGGTGACAAGATTTAAGTCGATGCTGCCATCTTAGAACTCTCCAGAAAGGGATGGGCCTGTCACCCTGCAGAGAGCTCAGGGTGGTCACAGGGGCACTAAGGCTGGTCGTCCTGCATCCTCAGGCTGACCATAAGAGCTTGCTCCCCTAGAGAGAGCACCCGGTGTGTATCGAGAGCAACTCTCACCCGCCCTCGGGGCCCTTCCCCACCCTCCCTCACCCGTGGAGAAGCCACCGGTGTCAGGAGATCAGGAGATGGTGAGGGCGCACGCGGGAGCCACGACCTCCGCACTGGTGGGCTTGGGCCGATGTCCTAACTGCTCTGTGAACCAGAGGCGGTCACTGGTCTCGCTGGAATCACCTCAGTTTGTTGACAGAGCATAATAAGGGACAGTGACGGCTCCTTCATGACCTGCCCAGCTGTCAGGACCCGGCTCACATGCTGTCTGCCCAAGCCCTGGGGACATGACCCGTCTCCCAACCCCCACACTCCTCTCCACTCTGTGTCCTCCAGCTCTTGGTACCCAGCTCCATTTCTTCGGTCCTTACACTGCATCATAGTCCCAGTGTACAGGTGACCTGCGGCTCAGTACTCCTCCCACGGAGGAGTTAATTCTGTGGTCCCTGCACCTGTCCCAGCTGCTGGTCGCAGGCTCCCGGGGGCGGTGCCATCAGTATCTATGCCCACGAGGCAGGGGATGTGTGCTGGGCACCCCCGCACTCACCAGGACCACCCTCCCGTTGCCAGGCCGGCACCTGGGCTGTCCTCGGGTGTTTGACGGCAGCGGGCAGGAGTTTGCTCACGCCTGGCCCCTCGGGGACGTTCACTTCGATGATGACGAGCACTTCACGCCCCCCACCAGTGACACGGGCATCAGCCTTCTCAAAGTGAGTAGCCGGGCTGCTGTGTGGAGACCCGGGCGGGGGGCAGGGTCCCGTCCCAAGAGCCACTGTGGATCCACGACACGTGGCATCCTTCCGAGGCTAGAGGGTCTCCGGTGATGGCCCCCACGGCGTGTGTTCCCCTCGTAGGTGGCTGTCCACGAGATCGGCCATGTCCTCGGCCTTCCTCACACCTACCGGACAGGATCGATAATGCAACCAAATTATATGCCCCGGGAGCCTGCGTTTGAGTTGGACTGGTCAGACAGAAAAGCAATTCAAAGGCTGTACGGTAAGGCAGTGCTCAGCTGGTCCTCCCAGGGTGCCGGGAGGATGCTTGGGGTGCCCGGGTGCCGCAGGACCCCGCTTGCTGCTCAGTGGGAGGTGGTCCCCCAGGAGCGCACAGCTGCACGATGCTGAGTCTCTGCTCACCAGCTCCGTGGGGCAATGTCATTAGTTCAGCGTGCTCACACCCGGACTGCAGCTGCAGCGGGCGGCACGGGGGCAGCCACTCTCTTCCACACGCCACATGCACTGGCTGGGAGGAAGAACACGCAGTCAGGGTTTCCTAGACACAAGGGAGCTACCCAGGCCTCAGCATCACACAGAGCTTTGTGACGTGGAAGGCACTGATCCAGGAGATTTACTGCAATCCCGAGGCAAGGAATCACTTAGCGTCTTGGTGGGAACAGCTTTAATCTCCATTTAATTGCTCAGGTCAAAGTACTAGTGGTTAATTATTCAATGAAAACGATTAGTGACTTAGCACAGCTGCCCAAGGCAAGGAACGCTGGGTTCCCCATTTTCTTTTAAAAGCCCCTCCCGGAGACCAGTGCACTCCTGCTCTGCACACATCCTCCGATTCTTCTGAGACAATAAAAGCCAGGACGTGTTTATTTCCCCCACTGGATGGCATACTCTTGCGCGTCCCCAGAATCAAATTTCTTTCCTCAAGGAAGTCAGATCGGCCATCAAAAGAGGCATCTGCTAGCTACATTTAGGGTGGTCTTATAAATTAGGATCCGAACCGAGACGGGGAGCACTGGGAGCCGCGTGTGTGGCCAGGACTATGGCAGCCAACTGGGCGCCCCGCTCTGCTCAGCCACTTCCAGCATCCGTGTCTTGCTTCGAGGTGTTTCCGTAGAAACCCCAGCCTTGCAATAATTGTCTATCCCAGTCACACCTGAAAGTTGATTTTTGCCCCAAGCGCTGAGTGGCTGGGTTTTCCCTTTCTGTTCAGGTTCCTGTGAGGGGTCATTTGATACTGCGTTTGACTGGATTCGCAAAGAGAGAAACGAGTATGGCGAGGTGAGGGTGAGATACAGCACCTATTTCTTCCGCAATGGCTGGTACTGGCTTTATGAAAATCGCAACAACAGGACACGCTACGGGGATCCGATCCAAATCCTCAGCGGCTGGCGTGGAATCCCAGCCCAAAACATAGACGCCTTCCTCCACATCTGGACATGGACCAGAGACGAACGTTATTTTTTTAAAGGTAAAGATTCGTGGCTGGCTCCACTTCTTATTAAATGAATGCACTTATTAAACGAAAGCCCCGACCAAGGAACCCGTTGTAACAACCTAGGAACTACTCGCTTAATTCAGTCAGCTTCATTAGTCGCAGGCTCTGTACCACAGGGGTTGGGTCATGTCCCCTGATCTTTTCAAGAAGGCACCTAAGTGAGTGCATGAATGAATGAATGAATGAATGAATGAATGAATGAATGAGTGAACAAGCTTTGCTAGGCTCTTGTGGTGGTTGCCAAGAACTGTAGAAAAAGCCCTGCAGCCAGGTGTGGCGACACATCCTTGTAATCTGAGTACTTGGAAGACAGAGACAGGAGGATTGCTGGTTTGAGGCCAGCCTCAGCAAGTAGTTGAGACTTTCAACAACTCAGTGAGACCCTGTTTCAAAACAAAAATAGAGAAAAAGGGTTGGAGGTGTAGCTTGGAGGTAGAATGCCCCTGGGTTCAATCTGTAGTATCACCAGGGTGGGGAGTTCCTGCAGAAGTTTTCTCTGATTCTGGAGAAAAAGGGACATCTTGGAAGCCTACCAGTGGAAGCATGTTTTCAAGGGGAGGCCGAGCAGGGTGCTGAGCACTGCCACCTGGGAGCCGGTGCAGGTGTCACCACGAGCCAGGGCAGGTGGGGGGCCCTGGAATGCTCAGGAAAGGGCACCCAGAATGGTGTGTGTGGCCAGGGACAAGCAGACGCTGGGAGGGGACTCGTCTAGGAGGCTGTTGACGTCACTGAGGTGTGGCAGGGGACTCACCGGGGTGACATTCCGGGAAGACCGGGTGCAGGCTGGACTTGTTCAGCGGGCATCGAGGAACCAAGGGTAATTTCCTGGGAGTCGAGGTGGCCATGTGACGGGCAGCTTGGGGCTGTCTTGCTGCTGCTGCCCCTTAGTCACAGGACACCTGCACCCAGGGTCCAGACAAGTACCTCTGCACCCAGCCTGTTACCAAACCGAGCGCCTGCAGTCTAATCCCAAACAGGATGCTGCGGCTCTCGCTTCTTCCTTTGTCCTTCCACCCGGAGAGAAGCGTA
Source organism: Graphiurus murinus (assembly GCA_004027655.1). Lineage (NCBI taxonomy): Eukaryota > Metazoa > Chordata > Mammalia > Rodentia > Gliridae > Graphiurus > Graphiurus murinus. Next base: position 8,447 of record PVLC010019729.1, read on the forward strand.
CACTCTCTCGCCCCGAGTCCTTGCGATACAACAGTGCTGCTCTACGCTGCTCAGAGTTAACAAGGCAAGGGCCAAACTGCAAGAACTTCACGGGCAAACTGGATCAAACTGGATCCTCAGGATCCAGCGTGGAAATCTGGTCTTATGTTTCCTTTGCCTCTCACAGAGGAAGAATTATTTTAGTTTGGTTACATTCGTAATCGACCGATGATGGGGCCTACATCGTTCAGGCCTTTTGGAGCTGGAAGCATACCTCTCGGTGCTGTGAGGAGTCGGGCTACAGCTTGTGTTGGCGACGCTCAGAGAATCTTCACTGGAGAGTTAGGTCTTCACGGGAGACTGCTAGGACAGCTGAGTTTTATTCTTGGAGCTTTAAAAACATCTTAAATTGAATTTGCTCTATTTTATTTTTTTGCAGTACTGGGGATTGAACTCAGGGGCATTCTACTTCTGAGCTACACCCCCAGCCCTATTTTTAATTCTTTATTTTGAAACAGGGTTTCACTAAGTTGCGGAGGGCCTCCCTAAGTAGCTGAGGCTAGCCATGAACCTCTAGTCTCAGCCTCCCAAGTACTAGGATTACAAGCGTGCGCCACCATGCCTGGCTAAATTTGCTTTATTTTAAATTAACAGAAATTCTAGTTAGAGTGAATTATGTCTCCACTGGGACACGCATTGCCATCAATGGTGAACTTTTCAAATGTCTGGAGTACTTGGTTGCTAAGGGATGTGACTGCTTGAGGTGTTCTGTGAGTTTCTAACTCAGTGGATTTATTCTCTTATGTGCCGGTAACATGCCAAATGCCCCAGAAAAATCCTCTCCTGTTTTGGGGCATGAAATTCGCATTTGGACACTGAAACACAATGAAGCAATAGTAAGACATTATTTCCCTTGAAGTGGGCGAGGTCTCACGGGGGTGGATTCAGGATCCTGGGCTGTGGCTCTGGCCCAACCCCGGCTGCCTGGATTGGGATGACTCATTCAACTTTCTTACTGCAGTTTCCTTACTTGCGAAATGGAGGCAGAGGTGGAAGGAGGTGATTATAAAACACTGAAAGATGGTATAGTTCAATAATAAGCATCAGGCTTTGTCTACATCAATTAGGGTAGGAAGGAAAATGATTCTGGCCAACCCATGGGCCACTAACGTGTGAAAGGAAGATCTTTAGACTATAAAGGAGGAAAAAGTTAGCCAGGCCGCATGTCTGGAATCCCAGTACTTGGAAGGCAGAGACAGGAGGGTCTCAGGATAGAGGACAGCCTCCACAATGCAGTGAGACTCTCAGCAACCTAGAGAGACCCTGTTTCACAACAAAAATTAAAAAAGGGCTAGGGGGTATACAGAGGTACAATGCCCCTGGGTTGAATCCTCAGGACAAAAAAAAAAAAAAAAAAAAAAAAAAGGTGAAGGGGGAGGAAAAAATTAAGGTGCTCAGGTGAAAAAGGCCACATTATTTTTGCTGTTTCTGATGTGAGCCAGTGGGATGATGTTAAACAGGCCGAGGTTCACTGTAAACCAACCAGCGTTCTAACCGCAGCAGTGATGTGTAAGGAAAACCCTCCAGGGTCAAATCAAGAAGCGACTCAAGAGCTGGGAGACCCGCGGCGCCCTCCTTCTCGGGTTCACAGGAGCTCAGGCAGGATGGCCGCGGCCTGTGTGGGAGGCTGTGCTCTTTACGCTCCCTGATTTAATATTCGTAAGCCATGCCGTAGCAAGGTGTTCTTGGTTGGCTGCAGGAAACGAGTACTGGAGCTATGACGGTGACAAGGACCAGGCCCTCACAGAAGATGAACAAGGAGGAAGCTACCCCAAGCTGATTTCCCAAGGGTTTCCCGGTGTCCCCAGTCCCCTGGACAGTGCCTTTTATGACAGAAGGCAGCAGTTAATTTACTTCTTCAAGGCATCCTTGGTAAGTAACTTTGCTTCCTGATCTCTGAGCTGTGTCAGACAACCCGATTTTCAGCTGAAAGCCACTGTCCTTACCTCAGATCTAATAGTAGAAGCAGATCATTAGGTGGAGAGCTACTTAGAGCTTCGAGTCCAAAGAATTCGGTGCAGAGCCAGAGGTAATTAACTCATTGCTGTTAGCGAACCTAAAAATCAATGATCATTAGAACAGCCAGTCTTACTCTCTAATTTGTTCTGTTCCGCAGGTATTTGCATTTGACATCAACAGAAATCAAGTACTTAATTCTTACCCGAAGAAGATTACCGAAGTTTTTCCAGCAATAATGCCACAAAACCATCCCTTTAGAAATATAGATTCTGTTTACTACTCCTATGCACACAACTCCATTTTCTTTTTCAAAGGCAATGCCTATTGGAAAGTAGTCAGTGACAAGGACAGACAACAGAATTCCCGGCTTCCTTCTAATGGATTATTCCCAAAAAAGTCTATTTCAGAGAAGTGGTTTGACATTTGTGATGTCCATACCTCCACACTGAACATGTAAGGAGAAAAACAGGAAACAGAGTCATAGGAGTTCTCTTCTAAGAGAAGAAGTCTGATTTGTTTCACAAAGAAAATCAGCCTTTTTGTAGCAAAAGTGAGTCTGGCTCTTGAGTTAAAACTCAGTGGAGCCAGGCATGGGGGCGCATGCTTGTAATCCTAGTATTTGGGAAGCTGATATAGGAGGATGGCAGGTTCTCGGCTAGCCTCAGCAACTCTGAGACCCTATTTCAAAATAAAAAATAAGGCTGGGGACATAGCTCAGAGGTAGAAGGCCCCTGGGTTCCATCCCCAGTAAAAACAAAACAAAACAAAACACAATGGAAAAACATTACTTGAACTTTTAAAATACTTGATTTAAACATCAATTGCTGCTGGGCGTGGTGGCACATGACGACTGTAATCCCAGTACTTGGGAGACTGAGACTAGAGGAGAATTGCAGGTTCAAGGCCAGCCTCAGTAACTAAGTGAGACTCTGTTTCAAAATAAAAAATAAAAAGGGCTAGGGGGTGTAGCTCAGAGGTAGAACCATGCCTCTGAGTTCAAATCCCCAGTACCAACCAAAAGAAAAAAAAAAAAAAAGAATTCCTCGGGCAAAATAAATCACCAAATAATTTTTTAGGAAAGGCTTTAACAACAAGCCAGCCTCCGAGGAGTCCCTGTGGGTGCTTGCTGCTCTTCGTGGAGCTCTGCGGCTGCGCTCCACGCTGCCCTACCCCTGCTGTGGGAGCTACAAAGGCCGCTGGAACCACGGGTCACACCAGCAAGGAAGGAGAAGCTGCCAAGGCCTGGAGATGATTTCATGGCATTTGAAGCTAGGGGTTGGATGGGAAAGGGTACCGAATTTGAACTTAACTCCACTGCAGAATCCCTGTCATAACAACCTGTCTTTCCAGTACTTGACAGCATACAAAGGGTTGGGACACGTATGTCCTTCTTGAGCTCGGCATCTCTGTGGGTGTGGCAGGACAGATACGACAGTGCACGTCGCCGAGGGTCAGACCCCGTGGTAGCTCTTGGCCTCACTTCCCAGCTCCTCAGGGCCTCTGCACCTTCTCAGAAGCCCTCCCTGTAGTGGTGTCAAGCCCTGCGGCCAGATGTGCTGCTCTGCACACCTGGGCCTGCATCTGGATTGGTCCTGGTGCACTCTAATCCATTTGGTGTTCTCCTCTCCCTGCAAAGAAGTGAACACTTGCGCGACAGTACACTTATATTCTGAAGGCCAGAGCACCAACACAGGGTTCTGGAAGCTACTTGAAATAATTTTATTTTTCTTGTATCAGTTATATCTACGATAGGCATTGTGTCCTTTAACTTTTAAATAATATGGCTATTAATTTTCAAAAATTTGTTTTTGGCACTGGGGATAGGACCTAGGGGCAGTCTAGCTCTGAGCTACATTCCCAGTCCTTTTTGTTTTGAAACAGAGGCTCAATAAGTTGCTGAGGCTAGTCTCAAACCTTTGATTCTTCCGTCTCAGTTTCCTAAGTACTGAGATTACAGGTGTGCACCATTTACCTGGCTTAATTCTTAACGCACGCGACCCCAATGCCGTATGTGATGATGTAGACAAAATCTGGGCAATGAAATTAACTGAAAAAGACTCCATAACCCCAGGATCAGGCCACCAATACTTTTTTTTTTTTTTTTTCCCTAAAGGAACAGCTAAAACACAGGTACTTTGAGATGCTTTAACAAAAAAATCAGCAAATTAGAAATACATTTTTTTTCCCCCAGTACTGGGGATTGAACTCAGGGGCATTCTACCTCTGAGCTATACCCCCCAGCCCTATTTTTTATTCTTTATTTTGAAACCAGATCTCACTAAGTTGCGGAGGGCCTCACTAGGTAGCTGAGGCTGGCCTCGAACCCGTATCCTCCGGTCTCAGTCTCCCAAATGCTGGGATTACAAGCGTGCGCCACCACGCCCGGCAGAAATACATTTTAAAAGGATCTTTTCTGCAGAAATGTTCTATTATTGCTTTGACAAAGGAAGACAGCTAGAATTTATATTTTTTTGCTTAAAGACAATTTCCTCTAGACTAAAAGGCTGTTCTGCTAAGGAGACAGGCTAGGAGACAAGGAAGGCAACTCTAATATCCTGAAGCCTGGCTTCTTTCTACCTAAGTGGGAAAATCCTTTCTGAACTGGCTAATCCAGAAGATGATATAATCAACGGAAGTAGCCAGGTATGACTAGCAGAGGAGACATGGTAATTTTGTGTGTGTTTGCCGCAAGGAGAAACAGAACAACGGCAGAGCTGAGACTGGATGCTGCCGATCCCACAGGAATGCGTAACAACGCAGGCAGAGCTTTCAGTTTCATAGATTAATTTTTGCATATTGATGTAAATCTGTCCCAAGGACAATGCAACCGAGAAACTGGACAAATGGCAAGAGAGTTCTGCAAGCTATGAGAGATGCCAACTCATTTTCCATGAAAACACCTATAAATCTCTATGTCGGAAGGAAGCAGTTTGTAAAAATCCAGCTTTAAACCAGTTTATTCCAGACAATTTTGCAGTGCAGTTCAGATGCCTTCGGAGGCCCGGCTGGTGTGGGAGGGTCTGCCTGTGACGTCAGCCACCCCTGGGCCTGAAGGGAGTCGGTGGCATCTCTTCCTGCCACCGACTAGCATGCTTGTCCACACTGGGGTCAAAGCACAGGATCCTGGTCACTCACCCCGACGTGAAAGAATCCAATGTGCTTGTTAGACTTTTTATTGACACTGAGAGTATTAATTGTAAAAGACAAATACAGCCTTGTATACTGTAGGCCTTGGAAAAAAAAAACCAGAATGTGTATGTACACAACTAGACAAGATCCACACAGCAGCACTAAGTAATAAGTAGAATATTCCAGTGAGAATTTAGTGGATGGCAGATTCACTTTTAATGTTGTGATCTTTACTTTGTAAAGATTATCAATGAAACTGAGCTCAAATCACAATTCAATGTGAAGAATACAAAATGGAAAGTACAAAGATATTTTAAATAAATACTTTATTCAAAATAGGTTTGTTTTCTTTTGCCTTATTCACAGTTTCAAGTTTAAAATGAAAAAAAAAAGAGGAGGGGGTAAGTGCCTATCCTTGATCCACTGCCACAGCGTCCAAGAAAAGCGAATCCCTCAGAACATGCATCAAAAACAGAGAACTGCACAACGGCCAGTCCTCGAAAAATCTTGCAGTGAAGCTTAAAAAGGGTACACTTTTTTGTGCAATTTAGAAGAAAACATTGTAGATATACAGGGAGTTTCTTCATCCTATCTGAACCTGTAAAATCATTGGATAAACGGTCCCTTGACCAAAGTAACATTTTATCCAAAATAATCATATCTCCAACCCATGTAGCTTAACATACTTCAAAAATATTTAAAAGTGTAATTGCAGCACAGAAAGTCTATTAATATCGAGGTACCATGTACTCCTCAAAGAAATACATGCCGGAAGCTTTCGGTCCAATTCTGTTCCGCACTTGAAAGGAAGAAGCCGAAGAACTCCACCACAGTTTGCCTGTCGTGGGAAAGAACTGTGTTTCCATGGCGTACCTGTTTCAAGTGGGCATCTCCTCACTTTTAATGAACTCAGCACCGATGGACAAAGTGGCTCCTGTGGGCAGAAGGCACTGTCAGCACACCCGCAGACGCGGCTCGGCACCGCCACTCACTCCACCGCCGCCTGCGCGAGCTGCTCCAGCAGGTGGATGACCACGTCGATTCTTTCCAGAAGACCCGCGCTTTTGTTCGCAGTAGCTCTCAACAGCTGGGAATAAATCTGCTTGTTGGTTTTGAGGGCTGCATCTTCTTCAATGTTATTGCTGGGGTCGAAAAAGGAGACAGGGGAAGGGCAGAGTGGAAAGGGATCAGGACACAGCAGCAGCTGCGGGCCGCTTCACAGGAGGCAGGTGTGCGCTAATGCCTCTCCACTCCTCCTCCTCCCCGCCAGTCCTGGGCATCTCCTTGGACAGTCACATCTCCTGCAAGTGTCTCAGTGCCCACCACGCACCAGGGACAGACAAGACCCTTTTCTGCATTGTGTTGGGGGTGGGGTGGGGTGCTGGGAGAAGACAGAGTGAACAACTAAGAAAGTAGCATTGGCCGTATATGGTGGCACACGCCTGTAATTCTGGTCCTGGAGAGGCTGAGACAGGAGGATTGCAGGTTGAGGCCAGCCTTAGCAACTTAGTGAGGACTCTTTCAAAATAAAAAATAATTTTAAAAAAGAACTGGGTGGGTAGGTCAGAGGTAGACTGCCTCTCAGTTCAATTCCCAGTACCAAAAATAAAATAAAATTATATGTACATAATAAATAAATCAGGCCAAGCATGATGGCACATGCCTGTAATCCCATTATTTGGAAGACCAAGACAGGAGGATCAAAGGTTTGAGGCCAGCCTCAGCAACTTAGCAAGACCCTATTTCAAAATTAAAAGATAAAAAGAGCCGAGGGTGCAGCTTGGAGGTTGCATGACCCTATGTTCAATCCCCAGCACCAAAACAACAACAACAATAATGATGATGATAGCATCAGTGAGTGCTGGGGAGGTTGCTCAGTGGCAGAGCACTTGCCTACCATGTGCCAGGCCCTGAGTTCAACCTCCAGCATCAGGAAAAACCCAAAAGGCAGCAGTGTGGGTGATGCAAGCTTGAAGGAAACACAATGGAGAGGGAGAAGGACGCGGGAACGCTGGATGGCGTGTCTTCTCTCTCCCTTCTGTAGTACTGGAGATGGAACCCAAGGGTGCTCTACCATTGAGCTACATCCTGGGCCTTTTTATTTTGAGATGGGGTCTCCCTAAGTAGCCCAGGCAGGCCACCCCCTGCCGCAGCCTCGGCTGGGATTACAGGTCTGTGCCACTGTGCTGACCTCCTCTACTTCTTAGGCCCAGCTTGAAAACCCTCATGGAGTGTGGACAGGCACACGTCTACACCAACTGCTGGGGCGCCAGCTCTCAAGTTCGAACCACACAGGACTTTAAAGGGACTAAGGGACGGACCCCCATTTACCCTATGGCTGTCAGGCAGCTTCTGAGTGAGGAGTCTACTACACTATTCCATTTAAGACTGCTTACTCCCCTTTATGATGGATCAGTGTTATTTTTATGTTACTTCTGCAGAAGACTAGTAATGACATGGTAGTTAAATCCTAGGCTTTTTTTTTTTTTTGTGGTACTGAGGATTGAACCCAGGGGCATTCTATCTCCAAGTTACACCTCCAGTCCTATTTTATTCTTTATTTTTTTGAAACAGGGTATTACTAAGTTGAGGAGGCTGGCTGTGAATCTGTGATCCTCCTGTCTCAGCCTCCCAAGTACTGGGATTACAAGCATAAGTCACCACACCTGGTTGCATCTTTTGCTTTAATGAGTCTAGATGTAACAGAAACCCCTGACTCCCATAACCAGGTAAGAGCTGACAATTCCACGAGTCCTTCCACTGTGTGTGACCATGGTAGGCCTCCTGATAGGGGGTAAGGACTGGTATTCTTATTTTATACATGTAAAAGTAAGGCCCAGAAAGGTTCACAATTTGATCAAGATCAAAATGGCATGTTTTCCAATGCGAAATGCTACACTCTCCTCTCTATTTTTTATTCTATTTTGGCTGGGTCTCTAAAGATAGCAGATGGCCACTGAGATCATAAATTTTAAACCCTTTGATTTCTTGTGATTATATTTCTGAATCTTAGATATTTTCTCCCAATTTCTATAAATCGTGCTCCTCCTTGGTCCATTCTCAGCTGTATCACTGAACTATGACTCCTATTCATGGGCTTCTTTATAGGACTGTCTTATTCTTTATATTCTTTCATTTTCCTTTTTCTCAACTAAATACAAAATGCACCATCTGGCTGGGAACAACCTTTAAACTTGAAGGATTTTTTTTCTGTGCATTGTGGCAGAGGCCTTCCTGGGTCCTCAGAAATTACTTTCACTTTTAATAGTTTTTTTTTTTTTTTTTGCAGTACTGAAGATCGAACCCAGGGGCATTCAACCTCCAAGCTACATCCTCAGCTCTATTTTTTATTCTGTATTTTGGAACAGGGTCTCACTAAGTTGTGGAGGGCCTTACTAAATAGCCGAGGCTGGTCACAAACCTGTGATCCTCCTGTCTCGGCCTCCCAAGTACTGGGATTACAAGTGTGCCACCACACCCAGCTATTGGTTTTGTTTTTGGTACTAGGGACTGAAGCTAGGGGCATTTTACCTCTGAGTTACATCCCCAGCCCTTTTCATCTTTTATTTTGAAACAGGGTTTCTCTAAGTTACTGAGGCTGGCCTTGAACCTGCAATTTTTTTGTCAGTCTCTTGAGTATTGGGATTACAGGCATGTGACACCTTGCCTGACTTTTTAATAGTTTTTCAATATAAACCCCAAAGGCACCAAAATATCAAGAGGCCCCTTCTGCTAAATCGAAGAATATTAAAGTACAGTATAAGAGAGCAAATAAATTCTTAACCCCCAAAGAAGAAATCCCTCCACAATCTAATAAAGGAACACTCCTAGCTGGATAACGCGGATGCAGTGGTCACACAGTGACATGCCTGCACAATTTGAAAATTGAACACTCCAAACATATTAAAGGTACCATGTCTTAGATTTCACTATAATCCTGTAGAAATCTAAGAAAATTAAAATTTCTAATTATTTGCCAGATTTATTTTTTTGCCATAGGGGGATAGGTAGAATTAGCAATCAAAACCAACCATAAGCTTATTAACGTCCCCTTTCGTTACGGTCTTGTTTTGATTTCCCCTTATTCTAAAAGGAGATGAACACTGCTTCATGGTAAAGTAACTAGGCCCCAACAGAGGACATTTTCCTCAACAACAAAATTACAGGTGTTTTCATCTGCATGTCAGTGAAACATAAGAGAAACAGGCATTTAGTTATTTTGAAACCTGTCAACATACTTGTTATATTAACATTTAACAGTCTTTAATAAACCTGAAAAAATAAACACTATTTGGCTAAATATTACTTTATGCACCAGGCATGAAAACTTTAGATTAAAAATTCCTTCAACACAATATTAATAACTTGAATAAACAGAAGATTAGAAAACCATCCACTAAAATAAAATTACTTAGATCATACGTAGGACTGTTATAAAACATAAGACTGAAACTATTACCTGTCATCCAATCACTGAAACTATCCATTTGTGAAAATCAATGAATGGCATGTTTCTCCTGTATCATATTTACACTGCCACCTTGTGGGGACCAGTGAAAGTAAATCTACCTACTGCTGTTAAGCAAAAAAGCCAAGAGTTCTTTTTCAACCCTGTGTCACTTACTATATGCAGTAAGTACTTCCTTTTGCTTCTTTAGAAAGATGGATTGGAGCCGGGCGTGGTGGCGCACGCTTGTAATCCCAGCATTGGGGAGGCTGAGACCGGAGGATCCGGGTTCGCAGCCAGCCTCAGCTACCTAGTGAGGCCCTCCGCAACTTAGTGAGACTCTGTTTCAAAATAAAGAATAAAAAATAGGGCTGGGGGTATAGCTCGGAGGTAGAATGCCCCTGAGTTCAATCCCCAGTACCGCAAAAAAAAAAAAGAAAGATGGATTGGCCAGGTGTGGTGGTGCATGCCTGTAATCCCTGTGCTTGGGAGGCTGAGGCAGGAGGATCGCAGATTTGAGGACAGCCTCAGCAAGTAGTGAGGTTCTCATCAACCTAGTGAGACCTTGTTTCCAAATAAGAAATAAAATCAGGCTGGGGGTGTAGCTTGAAGGTAGGTTCAATCCCCAGTACCACACGAAGGAAGGAAGGAAGGAAGAAAGGAAGGAAGGAAGGAAGGGAGGGAGGGAGGGAGGGAGGAAGGATCGATCGATCTGCTCAACTGCAGTGAACACATCTGCACACCTTGCGTACCAGAACCTGGCGTGACAAAGGCCCTGAGGTCAACGACAGGGCCAAATGAGACAGCAGTGCACCTACTTAATACGAAGACTCCCCCAACAACAGCTCGCCTCAGGCTACAGAGAATCCCTGAAAAGCAGTGAGCCTGCCGAAGATTGAGGTGCAACCAAGACAACTAGCAAGTCCTGGTCAACCCGTCTCCTCTCCCACACAGGCTAGCACGCACTGAAGGACAGGCGTCAGTGGAACACGGCTGGCAGGGCGGGCAGTGACAGCCTGGAGAGTATAAAGGGACCCTCTAAGGTGGAAGGTGGAGCCTACATCAGGAACTGCCTCTGCACACCTGCCTCAGGGACACCTTCCAGGATCCCCAGTGGATGCTTGAAACTGTGGGTAGTACAAACCCTACATATACTATTTTTTCCTATGATGCACACCTATGATAAAACTTAGTTTATAAATTAGGCACAGTAAGAGATTAGCAACAATTACTCAGACCTGAGTAACCCAACCTGCAATTTTTTTCTTATTAACTAGAGAACTTTCACCTGTTCACTTATAGGGGCGTACATTATGGCTTCTCGTCATCATATCCGAGTTGCCAGCACTGATACTCTTGCACTTAGGGGCCACTGTTAATAAGGGTCACTTAAGCACAAGCACGGATCCTGTGACAGCTGAGCTGACAACCAAGAAGGCCCCACAGTGACTGGTGGGGGAAGTGTAGACCACGTGGATATGCTCGGCAACGGGATGATTCACAACCTAGGATATTTCATCATGCTACACAGAGTGGTGTGCAGAACTTGTGAACTGTTTATTTTTGGAATTTTCCATTTAATATTTTGGGATTACAGTTGATCAATGGTAAATGAAAGCTCAGACAGGAAAACTTTAGCTAAGGAGGGACTACTGTATTGCTAGAAGAAACTGAAGCCAGTGGTATATGGAAGGTAACCATGGCAACAAAAACCCTCAACTACAGCCCAACTCGAGGCTAGTAAAGTGAACTCAATCCTCTGCACTGAAGATCCAGCGGGTGAAAGGTGTATTAAAAAAAAAAAACAAAAACAAAACTTTCTAGAGCCAGGTGTGGTGGCGCACGCTTGTAATCCCAGCATTTGGGAGGCTGAGACTGGAGGATCCAGGTTTGCGGCCAGCCTCAGCTACCTAGTGAGGCACTCCACAACTTAGTGAGACCCTGTTTCAAAATAAAGAATAAAAAATAGGGCTGGGGGTGTAGTTTGGAGGTAGAATGCCCCTGAGTTCAATCCCCAGTACCGCAAAAACAAACAAAAAAAACTTTCTAGGCAAAACAATTATTTTTCTCAGAGTCTCCCATCCTATAGAAGATATCTAGTCTTCAGCAAGACAGATGAAAGGCAAAGCAGCAGCAGCATACTGGCAAGAGAGAAAGAACGGACAAAACGAGATTCAGATACGACATCACTGAACTGTCTCCTAAGGGCTTTAAAATACCTGGTCAGTAATGTGGATACTGCTCAAGATCAGACTGGTAATTCCAGCAGAGAAAGATTTTTTGAGAGCTGGAACTGTTGTGTGTCATAATTATGGTGGCAGACACATGTCTGCATGCATTTGTCAAAGCCAGGAGGTCTGTATACCACATACAGTGAAGTTCGCTAGATATAAATTATAACACAAAGGACAAAAATGATCTGTACTCTTAGATTGTAAACCGGTAAAACACACACAGGATAGCTGATAACAATGGATATATTTGGATGGATGGTTTTTTTTTTTTTTTTTGCTCTATTTTCCAAATTTTGAAATATGGGCCAGACTACATTTTTCTTGTCGTACTGGGGATGAAACCCAGGGGAATTCTACCTCCGAGTTATACCTCCAATTTTTTATTCTTTATTTTGAAACAGTCTCACTAAGTAGGTGAGGCTGACTGTGAACCTGGGATCCTCCCATCTCAGCCTCCAAGTACTGAGATTACAAGCGTGCACCATCACACTCGTCATAAGACTACATTTTTTAAAAAGGCATACTATTTTTTTTTTTTCCAGTACTGAGGATTGAACTCAGGGGCATTCTACCTCCGAGCTACACCCCCAGTCCTATTATTTATTCTTTATTTTGAAACCGGGTCTCGCTAAGTTGCAGAGTGCCTCACTAGGTAGCTGAGGCTGGCCTCGAACTCGGATCCTCAGCCTCCCAAATGCTGGGATTACAAGCATGCGCCACCATGCCCAGCTAAAAGGCATACTATTTACATTGCTTTTCTGATGTACTATAATCGCAAATTAAATTGATAATGCCAAAATAAAAGCTCTAGAAAAACAGTGCACTGCACAAGATGACAGTAACCGGGGGAGTTTTGGTTGATAAATTCTTCTCTTCACTCCCTTCCTGGCTTTTGAGAGATTTCGATGGTCTGCTATCTACTTGGTATGGCACCTGGCCCAGAGTATCCAAACTACAGACCAGACTTCCCATTAAAGAGAACATTCAGATACATCATTTAAACACTCAGTGTTCACTCCAGGGTCAGTCATCTCTCAGAAAGCAGACCACAAATAACAGAGTATTCACCCTGGCAACAAAACTTTTTGTATCTATGATTTGAATATGTAGTAGGCCATGTGGAGATGATTCTCACCTAGTTTAACAAATCAAGAAGGAATACCAGTTAAAACCTGGGATCTCCAAAATAAGAGACAAGAAAGGATACAATCTATTTTTTTCCTTACAAGGTCAGTAGAGATTATTCATATTGTTTGCCTAGGTAATGTTCGGGGAAAGAAGTTTCCACAAGTAACCATGGAATTTACCTCGTTTTCTTTTTTGTTGAAGACAGCAGCTTGATGGACTGAAGGAGGAGGAATGACAGCCGAGATTCAAATATACTGAGGAGTTTGATCACTTCTTCTCTGTTCAGACTGGGAGAAGAATCAGCAGCTGGACTGATCCCACCACCCTTAAGCTAAAAACAATGAAATGTTACTTCACTGAGCTCCTGGCAACTAGAGTTTCATACTAACAGGATGAAACTGCAGTTTCATTAATCTGGTAAATATTGAAAACAGAAACAAAAAGAACAGTTGAACACAAAATAAAAGTGTCCTACACCTAAGAAGAACTTACGTAAAAGAAATTAATACCACATGAAAAAGCCTGACTTTCCACTATCAGCCACTGCAGGAGCAGCATGGAAGGCACCAGCCCAAGTGACTACCGGGCTACACGTCGTCAGTGGCTAGACCACAGGGCCCCAAGGGGGCCTTCGGCAGCATCAGAAGGCAGCACGCATGCTGGACTGGCTAGAAAACTGAGACCCTTCCCCTGGAGCCTACTTCGGCCCACACACCATTCACCTGCTCTAGGCAGATTAGTGGAAGTTAGAAAGGGGTGTAGGCTTTTCCTTTCTCTTAAAAAGAAAAACAAACCTCAAACAGAAAAACTGAAGACTTTATAACTTGCTAACCAGTGCCTCATTAGAGCACACTGTTTGAAAACATTAAAGATATACTTGCCAATTAGAGAAAGCAGGCTAGCAACTCTAACATGTAGACATAACTGCTCTGGTTTGGACGCCATATCCCCACTTAATATATTCCCCATTTAGCCCAAGACACATCAACCACGAAGTGACTGGGCTTCCCCTTTACCTGGGCACACTCCTCCACGAGCTCCTTGCGGATGAGCTGGAACGCGTGCTCGGTTCTCACCATGATGGCAAGAGCTCCAGAGAGTGTTTTCAGCTTCCCAACATTGCTATTCTGACCTAAAATATTAAACACAAATGACTACGTCTCAAACCATTCACCTAGAAACCCATCCAATATTAATGTATGAATGAAAATCCTGACTTTCAGACACAATAGGAGGAGTTCACAAGAATCCCACAAGTCTTCCTAATCTAACCTCTGTTGATTTACCGTCCCTTGGGAAAAGCATGAAGTCTAGACAAAACAGTAAGTTGTTTCCTGCCCCACTCCTTGGTTTTGACAGAGTGAGAAGACAGGTTAAAGGGGACCAGGCGAGCAGAGTCTGGCTTGGAGGTGTCCCCATGATCTGCCAGCTGCATGACGGTGCTCAGGTCACTCAGTTCTTAGTACTGGTTGTCTACCGTCAAGTAAGCACATCGTCATTCCGTCCAGATCAGATGAATAAGGTCGCACTTTATTCTGGGAGCTTCTGAGTAAAATGTTTCTACAGCTATGAGAGGACAGCACCTTTGCCCCTGCTCTCCTGGTGCTTACATCGATGTGTGTCATGGTGTGTGGCAGAGCACTAGTCTTCTCCAAAGTGAGGTCTGGACTTTGTCCCTGGCTCTCAGAGGGTGGTCTCTGAGCCCTTAGAATGTCCTGCTTGTAAAAGAACCACATCTAGAGCTGCGAGGAGCAGACCCATGTTTGAAGGGAGTCTGGGAGGACTCTACTTTACTGCAGCTTTTCATGCCGATTGTAGTCTGTAATTGTCTAAATTCACTGCTCTAAGTTTTATTTTCAATTAAATTTTTTTATTTATTTAGAATTGAATCCAAGGGCATTCTATCCCTAAGCTATACTCCCAGCCTGATATTATTATTATTATTATTTTTTGTGGTACTGGGGATTAAACTCAGGGGCATTCTACCTCTGAGCTATACCCCTATTTTTTATTCTTTATTTTGAAACAGGGTCTCACTAAGTTGCAGAGGGCCTCACTAGGTAGCTGAGGCTGGCCGTGAACCCGGATCTCCAGTCTCAGCCTCCCAAATGCTGGGATTACAAGTGTACACCACCATGCCCGGCTCTGATATTATTTTTTATTTTTGAAACAGGGTCTCACTAATTTGCTGAAGCTGGATTTGAACTTGTGATCCTTCTGTCTCAGCCTCCCAAGTACTGGGATTACAGGCATGTACCACCACATGCAGCTTCTAAGTTTTAAAGAGTATTTCAAAAAGTAGAGCAACTTCTAGTCATTACGTAAAGTCATAACTATGGGCAAATTAACAAGAAAGCAGGATTACTTATATCCAAGAGCAAGCCACAGGTCTGCCCACCTCTAACACAATTCAACACTGAGCCAGTGCCCACACATCTGAGAAGTGAAAAGTCAGACTTACTGGTCATCTGAAATTCTGCAAACGCTACTCTTTCTAACTGTACTCTAAGCAGTTCACATGGAGCATCTTTGAGGAGCTGAAAAAGCTTTACAGCTTTGCTGTAGTGAAGATCGGCCAGTACCCGGTGCTGCTTCCTAAGATGTTCATCACCAACCTAGAACCACAAACAAAACAAAACAAAAAATCCTAAGGCTTGAATTTCATAATAACTATTTAATCAAGTCTTCTGTCTGGATCACTAAACACTTTTAAGTTTCCTGTGTTCTGACAAGTCTTACAGTTTTAGTGTTTATGTTTAGATCTTCAACCAATTTTCAGTTGATTTCTATGGTTCCATTCTTTTGTATGTGGATATCCATTTGCCCCAGCACCATTTGCTGCTCAACTGTCTTGGTGCCCTCAGCTTGCTTTTGCCCTGAGGTATGAGGCCGTCTGGACAAACCTGAATTTTGGTTGGGGCCCTCCTATAGCACAGTGAAATGAAATCCTTTCCAGATAAAGCTGGACCTCAAAGAAAAATACTCTTAGGGTAAGGGGTAACCCAGAAGTAAACCAAGCCCAAGGGACTATTAGATAATCTGCCTTGGTACTGAGCCAAGGAAAAGAAAAGCGATACAATAAACAACAACAACAAAATATCACTGAGAAACGGTAAGTAAAAGCTGTGGAAGAAGCAAAGCAACCTTACTGAAAGAAGGCACCTTCATCTGAGGCCTCAGGTGGCTCCTAGAAATCCCTGCGCTGAGCACCAAGATCCATATACAGCAGCGCTGCTGCTAGATTAGTTCTAATAGCCTCAAACAGAACAGCCCAAAAGTATGACAAGTTATGATATCATTTAATGAACCCTCCTGAGCTGTGAAAATGAGAAGCTACATACACCAACATGGGAGATCTTAAAAATGTGATGCTAAGTGAAAGGCAGTAAGCCATAGAGGGATTCACACAGTAGGATTCATTTCATAAAGCCCACAGGAAAGTAAAACGTCACACACTGATTAACCCCAATTAGAACAGCAATCATCAAGAATACAAACAATCATAAATGTTGGCACAGATGTGGGGAAATAGAACTGTTAGACACTGTTGGTGGGGCTGCAAATCAGTGCAGCCACTTTGAAGGTCAGTGTGAAGGTTCCTCAGAAGACTGGAAATGGAACTATCAAATGATCCAGCTATACCACTCCCGAGTGTCTTTCCAAAGGAACTGAAGCCAGAATATTACAGTGACACTTGCACATCCCTGTTTATTAGCAGCACAATTCACAATAGCCAAATTATAGAACCAGCCTAAGTGTCCATCGACAGAAGAATGGATTACGAAATTACGGATATATACACAATGGAATTCTACTACTCAATAATAAAGAACAAAATTATGTCACTTGCAGGAAAATGGATGTGTTTTCCCTTATATGTAGAAGTTAGGGAGAAACTGGGATACAACAGGGACTCCAGATAAAGGAGAAGGAACCCTAGTGGAGTGATGGAGGGGGTTTAGGTGGGTGGGGAGAGGGAGATTTGATGAAGGAAACACTTCAATTGATGTTATATACATATTTAAATTTATCAATGCCAATCTCTATATCATGCATGGGAAGGGTTCGAGAAATGGGGTGGGATCTGGGGGAAGCTCCCCATGTGCTGTGAGCATGTGTGTCCTATCATGCTGAACTTCACTATTACGTATGATCAGAGTATAACAATGAAAACTAAAACAGATCTGGGTGGGGAAAATTCAGGACAGCGTTAATGTGGGTGGGAGTCCAGGAAGCTCACGCAGGACTCTCTGGAGCGCTCTCCGCTCTTAGTCTCCAGGCCGGTCACAGGGCTTGCCTTTTGCCATTCTTTAAAGTGCACACACGTTCCAACTGTGTTTCCTATGTATGTTCATATGCAAGCTGAATGTCACAATAAAAGATGTACTTCACAGTTTGCACAGAACTATTACTATAAAGCCTCTATTTAAAACTATCTACACAACACACTCACGCAAATGGGTAATTTCAAACTAAGACCCAATCAACTGTAGTAGAGAAAGGTGAGGGAAAATCACCCACGCTGCAAGCTTTTCTAAAGTTGCCGATCAGAGCTGAAAGCATCTGAAATACACCCGGGGATGTAAGAATGGACCCAGAGCACCCCTAACTGGTCTCACAAGCAGGCGAACCAGGAAGCCATACCTGATTCCTCAGACAGCTGTGGTACATGGAAGCCAGCCGGTGATGGATGGTCGCAGCACGATACTGACAGAGGGGCTGGCGAGCAGACACCAGGTCCGTGTCGCAGTATTTGAGGGACTTCATCATAGCCTCACTGACTTCCTTCTCAATCTGTTTTTTTTTTTTTTTTAAGGGGGGGCAGGAAAAAAAAAAAAAAACTCAATAAGCTCACAATCAGCCTATAAGAATTTTCACAATGTTTATATACTGCTTCTCAAGGAAAAGATGGCAACAAATGCTCAGAATTAGTAAAGTTGGAGTTATTTTATAATCCAGCAAATCCTACTACCTGCTCCTGGGCTTTTCTGGATAATGGAGCAAAGTCCTGCTGTAGAGTTGCCATAGTGAAGTAGGTGGTGGAGAGCTCCCAGTTCACCGAGTCCCACACCGCTGGGTGTATGTCTCGAGTTCCCAGGGACCTGAGAGCTTTCAAGTAGTAATCGACAGCCTGTGAGGGAGGACTTAGCGTAAGTTATACGCTATAAAATATAAGTTATACTGCATTAAAATAAAACAGATTTTTCAAAACCACGGAGATGCCAATTTTACTTGGGGGAATTTATAAAAAAATAATTTTATGAGGAAAGAAAAACAGAAAAATTGAAATTTATTATGCCATGAACATTCTTTCTGAATGTTATTTAAATAGCTTCAAAACAATTTACAAGTGCTCCTTTCCCATAACTTCTCCAACAATGGATACCACCATATGCCAAAAAAATTTGGCAATTTAATAAATCAAACTCAATTTTGAAATCCCAAATTAAAATTCTGAGATTTTTTCTTACATATTAGCCTTTTTATAGTATGTGTTTTCTGTTTGAGGTTATTTACCTTTTCCTATCGGAGTGGCTTATTTTCAATGCTTCTTAGTTCTTTATATGCTAAGGGTGCATTCACCTCTGACTTGTCATGTATGTGGCAAGCACTTTACTTAAGAAGGCAGTTTGTTTTCAATTTTATCTTCTGCTGTGAATTTTCACACACTGAAGTGAAGTCCTTCCCCACCCACCCTATCCCCTCAACCTTTACCTTCATTTTCTTCTAGTGATTTTAGGTGCATTTTCTCCATATCAATAATCTTTAGTCTATTGGACATTTACTCTGGTTGCACCAATACAACTCACTAAATCATCTTTAACAATTCAATATGCCATCTTCAACACTAAATTCTTACATTCTTAGGTCAATTTTTTGTGTGTGGTACTGAAGATTGAACCTAGAGGCATTCTACTTCTGAGCTACATCCCCAGTCCTTGTTACTTGTTTTGAAACAGGGTCTCACTAGGTTGCTGAGAGTCTTGCTAAGGTGTTGAGATTGGTCTAGAACCCGGGATCCTCCTGTCCCAGACTCCCAAGGACTGGGACTACAGGCGTGCGTGCGCCATGGTGCCAGCTCTTGGGCCAATTTCTTAGTATGTGAATGGGCTGTCTAATCCTGTGCTATCACACCCCAGTCCAGCTACTTTTAGCTTTATAGTATTTTAGTGGCCCAGATGAGGCCCAACATACGATGCTTATGTGTTACCTTGTTATAATACAAGCCTTCTTCTGGTGAAAATTCACGCTTGAACTCATCCCCCGCACCACAGTGTGCCTGTGCACAAATTCGCATGAGTCTGCCTGTGTTGCACAACAGAAGGGCGGCATTTGTAGCATCATCGATCGACTCGAAGTTGTGAATTCCCTTTTCAAAACAAGAAAAGCTTTTTTTCCACAACTGTTGCTCTGCAGCAGACACAGATTTGCTCACTTCACAAAGAAAGAAAGAAAACAATTGCATGAGCAGACATCAGTGTGAACCCGGCACTGTCTCTCAATGCGACGACGGGAGGAGCTGGGCAGTGACGGGAGCCTGGTGGAGAGCCAGCCACTCAGGCCAGCTGCAGTGCTCTGCTCTTATCATGGCTGCCACAGGGAGGGAAGTGTGTCCCCCACAACTCACAATGGCGAAGCCCTAACCCCACCTCGGGGGACACCGGGGCTGTGTGCAGAGAAAGGGCCATCTGCAAGCCAAGGAAAGAAGCCTCAGAGGCATCCAATCCTCGAGCACTTCCATCTTGAACTTCCAGCCTACAGAACTGTTCAGTTGCCAGGCCTCAGTGGACTAATGCAACACTGATGCAAATCCCTCCTCATTATTAACAGATCCACATTAAAAATAAGCATGTAAAGACATCTGAGCAAAGCATTCTTTCGTAAAGATTCAAAAGCTGTGGTTCTGTGGAGGTTTGTGGGGGTTTTTTGGCTTTGGTTTTTTTTTTTTTTTGGTGGTACCAGGAATTGAACTCAGGGGCATTCTACCTCTGAGCTACATCTTCAGCCCCTTTTTTTTTTTTTTGCGGTACTGGGGATTGAACGCAGGGGCGTTCTACCTCTGAGCTATACCCCCAGCCCTATTTTTTTATTCTTTATTTTGAAACCAAGTCTCACTAAGTTGCGGAGTGCCTCACTAGGTAGCTGAGGCTGGCCGCGAACCCGGATCCTCCGGTCTCAGCCTCTCGAATGCTGGGATTACAAGTGTGCGCCACCACGCCCGGCTTCCTTTTTATTTTGAAACAGGGTCTCACTAAGTTGCTGAGGCTGGCTGCAAATCTGTGATCCTCCTACCTCAGCCTCACAAGTACTGAGATTACAGGCGTGCATCACTATGCCTGGCTTCCATGGAGTTCTAAAAAAAGATTTTTTAAATAGTTTTTCTCCAACCCAACCCATAGAGTTTTAAGAGAAGTTTCAGTCTGTCTTATCCAATTCTCCTAGGTTCTCGACTGCCACTTCCCAGGCTCCTCGCTGGCTTCCTCCTTCAGATGCCCCTTAAAAGAACATGTTCTCGGGCTGGAAATGCAGCTCAGGGGTGGAGCCCTTGCCTAGCACAGGAGAGGCCGAGTTCAGTCCACAGGGAGCAATGAGCTCCTTGAGGACAGCACCTGTATCTCTGGGGCCAAGCCAGATGACAACTCAGCAGGCACCAGGCATGCGCTCCATTTGGTGGCAGCTGCTTCTCCCACTGTGCCCAGCCCTTCCATTCCCTCCACCCTTGTGGCTCCGGAACGTGTTGGTGTGCAGTGCAGAGCCCTGACAGCTCTACACGACCGAACTTCTAATCCACTGCTAACTTGGGCCTTCTCGCACACACGTTGCACTGGGGCCCTGACTCACCACCTGCCTGCTCCACTCACACACAGCTCCCTGCCCCTACCTCAACATGCACTGCAGTCCATCCGGGCTCCTTCCTAGCGCTTCCTCCGCAGCCTAGAAAGCCTGCCTTCCTCGCATTTGCCTGCGGAGTTCTACACCTCACACAGCACACACTGCTCTGCTCAACTCTGGCTTCTTCCCCAAACCTTTCCAAGACCCTACAAATTCAATAAACCTCTCTTTTCCCTACTCTCCTATTGTACTGCATTTGAACTTACTTACAGCATTTTTCAGAAATTTGTATTCATATTGAGCTTTTTAACTAGAAGGGGACTAGTTATACATCCAACATAGAGCCTGACATGCAATTGGTTGTCCAAGTTGTTTCTGAACTGACCAGATGGCTTGAAGTATAAAAAGTGGGATGGAAGATACTGAAATGATAAATCCCAAGGGAAAATAATGTTTTCCCCTAATTTTATTTATTTATTTATTTATTTATTTATTTATTTATTTATTTTTGCAGTACTGGGGATTGAACTCAGGGGCATTCTACCTTCAAGCTGTCCCCAGCCCTATTTTTTTTTTTTTTTGCGGTACTAGGGATTGAACTCAGGGGCGTTCTACCTCCGAGCTACACCCCCAGTCCTATTTTTTATTCTTTATTTCGAAACCGGGTCTCACTAAGTTGCAGAGTGCCTCACTAGGTAGCTGAGGCTGGCCGAGAACCCGGATCCTCTGGTCTCAGCCTCCCAAATGTTGGGATTACAAGTGTGTACCACCACGCCTGGCATCCCTAATTTTATTTCTTGAGAATTTAACTATAAAAGCTTCTCTAACAGAGCACCATTTAATAAGTTAAAATCCAGTACCACGGTTCCTTATTTGACCCAGAAGAAATCAGCATGATTTCCTAATAGACCAGGGAATAAAGGGAAGAATCCAGAGAGCTACTCACCCACTCTCTCGCTCTGCA
>PVLC010019730.1:0-30290 GCA_004027655.1 Graphiurus murinus
TATGGGATATGTACACAATGGAATTTTACTCAGCTATAAAGAAGAACAAAATCATGTTATTTGCAGGGAAATGGATGCAACTAGAAAACATTATGTTAAGTGAGATTAGCCAGTCACAAAGAGTGAAGAAGCATATATGTTCTCCCTAATATGCGGATGCTAAGGAGAAGATGGGGCATAAGAGGGTCTCCAGATGAAAAAGGAGAGACCCTCGAAAGCAAAGAAGTTGATTTAACCGAAGGGGTTGGACGGGGGTGGGGCGCACTAATGTATATCAAGGTTACTCACTAAACTGAACTTGAGAGGGAGGGAGGGTGCGGGATAGGGGTGGGAATTTGGGGAAGGGGTCAAATGAGAATTGTGAGCACATATATCATTATCAGTTTGTACCTAACAGAGATATATGCTTACAATACATGAATAAAAATAAAAATTCAAAAAAAAATTTGTTGTGTTAAGAAAATATAATGAACTAAGTAAAAAATGATTAAGAAAATATTTGAGTATGTACTTCATATAAGAATAATAAAATCTGTGATATTTGATTTCTCAGCTTTGCTAAAAATAATTTATTTACTGATAACATAATTTTATAAGGCACTGATATAAATGTTTCAAAGATGAATGTTTCATAGATTATATTATCAAAACAATTACATGGCATTGATCACAATTAATTGTCTTTAACAAATGAAGACAGAAGGCAAAAGTTGGAATTACTTAAATTGGCTCTCCTGTGCCTAGTCCGACAATGGGAATCTTTTAAGATTAATTATACTGCCTCCTTGAACTTTAAGTATAGAAGTGTAATTACTTTATTTTCTCTTGGGTTCAGTTTTTTCCTGTTTGTTTGTTTCTTGATTTTGAACTTATTTTAATTTTCTTAAATGTTATTTTCTATACCTTTTTTCCATGGAATTCTCTGTTCTTTGGTACAGATGACACCTTTTATTTAGATTTTTCTTTTTATTTTATATTCACTGCATTTCCTGGTAGAGTATATTTTCTGCAATAATGTATCAAGAATTAAGCCAAGTGAAGATTTAATTTTTTATGAATATATTCAAATTCTAGAAACCTTTAATTACTTTCCTATATTAGGGCAATTGAGCCTTTTTAGGCTAATATTTGAGCATTGAAACTTATTTTATGATCCACTAGATTACTTCTCTGCTATTGTCCCCCATTCAGGAGACATCAAAATGTAGCAGACAGCCAAATCCTCACACTAATTCCAACCTACTTCTAAAATTAATTTCTTCAAAATTTTCCTTATTATACAATTGCATTTAGTTTCTGTTGACTGAACTCTATCATGGTCTGAGTCAGCATACATTATCAACATATTAATATGATAGCTTTATTTTTCTATATAGCCCAAATAAACACTTTATCCATTAATTCAATATATACATTGATCAATTATTATTAACTCACCTTATTATAAATCTGGAGTATAGAGATTTGGAGAAAATATACAAAGCTCTTCTTTCACAAAGATTACATCTTATTGATATAGAGACGTCAATAAACAAAGAAACTTATAGTATGTACTATAAATTAATCACTATGAAGAGAGACACATCAGGGTAAGAATCTCCCAGTCAGGTAAGTCTACGGTTCTACATGCATTCTTCAGGCAGGGCAACTGTGAAAAATGGATATAAAGTAGAAATGTGAGTAACATGACAAACACTATGAGGATTTCTCTGAAAAGGAGGACTGAAAGCAATAAAATAATGAAGGCCAAGATCTAGGAAAGTGGCTACTGTGTTCAGATGACTGTCATATAACCAGCTCAGATGGAGTGGTGAGTTGGAAGGGAGTAGCAAATGAGATCAGAGAGGGAGCCTGGGGCCTAATGGTTTGGGACCACATAAGCCTAGGCTAGGATTCTGGATTTCACTTTTCGCAATGCAGGAAGGGTTTTCACAAGAAATGCAGTCTCTAACTCAATTGTTGAACAGGTCCATGTAACAGCTGTGTGAAGAATTCATCCATTCTGTTCTTTGACACTTTATTGAGCATATACTTCATACCATGAACTGAGGATAAAATAATGAAGATTTTTGGTACACTGTTGGAGCTCACCGTTTATGTTTTATCATTGTGGAGTTTACTTTCCCAACTCAATTTTCTTTATTTTTATATCTTTCCATTTATCATTCCTTAGTTTTTCTTGAATTTCAAGATAATCTCTAGTAATTTGATTTCTCTCTCCTGTCACTGTCTTCTAGAAAGTTTGTACTTCATAATGTTAACATCTATTTTCTAAGCTTGGATACTTGAGCAGTTATTCTTGTAAATTCATGCAGGTAACAACAAAAATTGTACTATCTCTATCATCCCTTTTTCATTCATTGTCTTAAACTATGAGCTCTGTATTTCTTTGGGAATAGCTTCATACTATAATGGTTTTATAGTGGATTTAAATAGTTCACTATAAATGCAGCAAAGCAAGACCAGCATGGTGTCAAATTCCTGTTTTCTTTGTACTAAGGGTTAACTCCAAATTGTAACAGCCAGATGATAGAACAGCGGCTCATGTTACCATTATTATAGTAATGGAGATTTTTATATATTTATATTATTGTTTTGCAATTATACATCATGGTGAGGTTCAAAGTAATACATTCATACATATATACAACACTTGTTGTATTTCTTTCTGCATCCTATCCCAACTCCCCACTTTCCTCCCATGCATGTTAGTGAGGTTGATAGTGATGCCTTCACATATGGATATAGCATTATTCGACTATTCTCTTCCAGAGTTTTATAGTCTGCAATGCTATTCAATGAATGAAGGATCAGACAAAGAAAGTGAGTAGAAAGGAAATTCGTGTGGCATCCTTCCATAAAGTATAAAATTTCCACGCGATAGGGAGCTTAAGTGTACATATCTCCTACTATCTTCCAAGGAAGATCACAGGGCATTTATCTAAGACACAGATCAGACTGTGGTTGAGCCTGGCCTATCTCACTTATGTGGACATATGCAAGGTAGTCAAGGCTACACGATGATTCTCTTCTTCCACACTCATATAGAAGTTACTATTTTTTATTTTCAATTTTCAATCCCAGTCCAGTAATTCTCTATTTCTTGCCTATAAGTTGTACTGATTCTTATAACTAATAATTTCTCTCTATTACAAATAATTCTTCTGTTCACCTTAGGAGAAAGTATTTAAGGATGAAATTTGATGATAAATATCTACTTAATGGTTTTTCATTGCTTTTGGAATAATGTAACACATCCTTATTTTTAAGGATTTCTCAGTCTTACCCTGAACTACTTTTACAATAATTTCCAAGTAAGTATATTTTCCTAGTTTATCTGATTGATTCATCATTTTTTAAGGATTAATTTCAAATTGGCACTTTTATTCATGTATACAGTATTTTTGCAAAGAAGATCCATCGCAAATGATTGTTCTTCATCATTTCTTCTTTGAGCATTTATAACATTATTTTTGACATTGACCTTCTAAGTATCTAGTTTATCTTTTATAAGTTAATATGGTATGAAGTTACTACATTGATAGGTCTAAGACATACATATGAAACTAATATTTTATTGGTTCTTTCTTTACCTCTAAGAAATAATTCAAACTGTTATTTAGGTTATCCAGAGCAAATAACATCTCAGGATGTTGACATGAAGGGACAACGAGAAATATGAAATAAGGAATAGATAAAAAATAAGATACACTATTAAGCAGTTATCTATTATGATGAGAAACTTTCAGGAGCCCACATATGCACTTCAGAATGGTCCCTCTGAAAGATGAAAGGCTGGGATATTTATTCCCTGGCTTGTCTTCTTTATTGATTGGAGAGTGTTTGGGAGTGTTAACACTCAAAGTTCTAGGGAAAGGCTTAGCAAGCTGTCAGGCACTCCAAGGCCAAAAGGCAGGACAAACCAACTGTTGCTGAGGTCCTGTTCTGATTGGTGTCAGCACTAACCGACATGGCTCACGACTGCTTCAGCCAACCTGAGGGGTGAACCAAGGAACTGTGCTGTGGCTAACAATGGTGTTGTCTACAGATCTACTCAAAAGCCTTTATATGTAGTTCTTGGAGTTCCTAAGTATGTTTTTCATATAATTTAAGTTAGATGGTATCCAATTTCTTCCTTGGCTACTCTGATTACTGAGAACTGCCATATTTGGGAAGTCCTTAATCATTTTAGCCACACCTGTGTATAATTCCTTTGTCAGGCACTTCTATTAGTTCACTCCTGAGTTCTTGTGGAACTCTTGCCCGCCACTGCTCATATTCTCATATTTTTACTAGGTGTCATACAATTTCTAATAAATTGCCATGGTTAACTGTACTAATAACAGATGTGTGCTGCATAATATGTACCAAAGTAGCGAAGTCAGTCTGTATTTCTTATAGAACTGAAAAAATAAATATATATATATTAGGAATTATTTTTGAAGAATGACTGTCTTACACAATTTTTAGTGGAATAACTTTTATCTTTTTTTTTACAGCCCTCTTTTCTCCCTTACGCCCAAATATTAATACATATTGGAGGAGAGTACATAAAAGAATAGGGTGTGTCAAGACAAAAATATGAGTGATTGAGTGATACACACTACAACATTTAAACTCTGAAGTCCTCTACCTTTGCAATGGCATGACAATGGAGGTAATTGGTCCCTCTTTTTATGAACTGAAATTTCTTTCTTCTTCAAATTCTAACTCTTGAACAGGTAAATTAATCACAGGTGGCATGCTGTAGTAAATGGTCAGATACATAAAATGTGCAGAATTCAGTGGCAGTCAGTAGTTAGTGCAAGTTAAATATGCTGTGTGTCAGCCACACCTAATATTTATTTATTTTTATAATTTCTAGCTTGCTGCCTCAAAATAAAAAAGGGAAATATGTCTTTGTCAAGAAACATAGTAAAATATCTTCTTCACGATTTATTTCATCCTATGTAAATGGAATCATGGATTATGCTTTAATAATCACTGCAGTTCTGAAATTTTCTGCATAAGGAAAAATGGGACCAAAGAGATCAATAACCTTTCCAAGGACACCTCACTGAGAAATAATATTATCCAGTTCCTAAACTCCAAATTATTGCTCTAGTTTTTTATACTACTTCTATTAAATGAAAAAGACTTATTTGGTATGAGGTATCAATTGTTCATTATATCTCAATTAAAATCAACATTTAAAAAAATATAAATTTCATACACTGAGAGAACAGTAAGATACTCTGCAGGCTACTATAGAAGTTTAGCTTTTCCTTAAGATAGTAGTAACTCCCTGACTTTTGTTAAAATTGACTTTAAAAAAATATAGAAATGGAGAACAGATTAGTGAGTGGTTGCCAGAGATAAGAGACATTGTGGAGAGAAGGGAGGTGGGTGTGACTATAAAAGGCAAAAGGAAGGATTTGTGTTTCTTTGGCAATATTCTGTATTTTGATTGTAATATAAAACTTCTGATTGTGATGTCTTTTACTGTTGATGGTGATGTAAGCTAGTACAGCCATTACGGGGTTCCTTAATAAAACTAAAATGAGATCTACCATAATTCTGTATATCCCACTTCTGGCATACATCTAAAGTAAATTAAATCAGCATACTGAAGAAATACCAGCATGACCTGTTCATTGAGACACTTTTCATAGTAGCTAAGATATAGAATTAGGCTGGTTACCCATCAAGAAATGAATGGATAAAGAAATACAATATATTATTCAGCCACAGAGAAGAGAAAAATACTGATATTTGAAGAAAAATGGATGGAATTAGAGGACACTATATTATGTGAAATAAACTGGAAAGAGAAAGACAAGCACCACACATCCTCTCACACATGTAAAAACTAAAAATGGAATTGGCTTGAAAGTAGAATAGTGATAACTTCAAATTGGTAAGGTATTGGGGGACAGGGAAAATGATGTACTGATGTATGGAAATATCACACTGAACCTCATTTATATGTATAATTAATAAACAATAATTAAAAACATTAAAGATACTGTAGTTTTGCAAAATATTACCATTATTGAAAATGGGTTAAAGGTACATGGATCTATCTTTATGATGTTACAACTGCTGGTAATTCTGCAAGTATCTCAAAACAAAATGTTTAATTAAAAAAAAACTGAATTTGTTAAACATAGTAGCAGCCTAGAGTTATAGCATCTTGAGAATAACTTTAATGAAAATAATTATAAAGCACATCTAGGGTATTAACATTAGGGTATTAACATGTGAAATGTCTGAGAAAATATTGAACTTATTTGTGGTGGTCAAGATAGTTTATAATACTAATATACTTAGATTTGTTGGCATAGTATAGTATGTTATAACAGAAAGCTTGATATTCTTATTAGTTGTTTGTGGCTTCCTATTTCCTTTGTTTTTATTTAATTCTAACTTTAATGTAAACTGTAAATATTACATTAGCATTCCTATATCATTTCTTAGGTCATTTTATATTTCATTTTCTTTAGTGTGGATATAAAAAGCAACATAATTTTAATATTTTATTCTTTTCTTACTCTATTCTAACACCAGAGTAAGAAAAATAATAATGTTAATATTTCTATAATATATCTATGCTTGTATTTAATTTGAATATTAAAATGCCACTTCTGTCACTCAAGTAGTGCTATTTGACTAGTGAATGTTTTCTAGGCCTAAATGCTCCCTTCTGTAAAGCGTGGTATTGGGGACAAAGGGTCTCTATTTCTCCTTCTGAATTCAAATGTTATGCCTCTCTAAGATAATTTCTTGGATTATTTCTCAAATGCACTAGGCTTCTCACACAGCAGCCAGAAAGTCAGGAGAGAGATGGTTTTCACACATAAGTGCTAAGAAATACCCTGGATGAGATGCATTTGGAAATATTGGGACATACAGTTTTAAAACCTCTTACCTCCCAAATGCTACAATTATCTGAACTGTAGGTTATATATTACATCGTGGCAACAATTACTGTGGGTCATGGCATGATGTTTATATTTTCATAGAAAAGTAAGAAGCATATTCCAGAATTGTATACCTAACCATTTTATTTGTACATGTATTTATATGCCCAAATATAATGACTGAAGTATATTTAATTATTTAACTGCTTGGCTATGCTTTTTTTTTAAGGACCAAATATTTTCATTATTTTATATGGAGAAAGAACTAAGAAAAGCAATAATTAATTTAGATTCCAGAAAGAATCATTTTCAGATGAAAAAAAAAAAGCTATGTTTTGAAACAAGGAGATGTGCAATACATTTGAAAAAGTCTGAAATCC
Organism: Graphiurus murinus; assembly: GCA_004027655.1. Lineage (NCBI taxonomy): Eukaryota > Metazoa > Chordata > Mammalia > Rodentia > Gliridae > Graphiurus > Graphiurus murinus. Next base: position 7,280 of record PVLC010019730.1, read on the forward strand.
TCATTCATATTCGTAACCTGTAAGTTCCCTTTGCCACCTTGTTCATTGAAAATGATTTTGAAGATCTACTCAGTCTTGAGACATTTTAGATTAGGTTCTTTCCATGTCAAGTACTTACCTGCTGAAATGACTATGTTTTTTTCTTTATACGTTTTCCCTCTTTTTCACGTCTCATGTCCAAAGAGCTCTGAGCTTTTAGAAAGCTTCGTATACTGTAATGACCCAACTTGTGCTCTCCTCACTTCAACCATTTTAAGAATAACAGGACAGAATAAAGCTTCATCCCAGGTTTTGATATTGATTTTTTTCTGCCATGAATGCTATTTATTCCAGATATACTATCCTTAGAATAACTTCCTCCCTAGACCATGATAATCTACAAGGCATAGAGATCAATATCAATTAGCCTCAATTCAGATGTGAATAACAAATCATTCAGATTTAAAACATAAGCAAAATGAGCAGCCTTCTAAGCCTTTAAAGGTAGCAAAAAAGATTGAAAAACTTGTGGATGAGAAATGTAAAGGAATGCTTTATTGTTTAATTGGAACTATATTTTTCTTTATTAACAATTTTTTTTGTTCATGTATGTTTGAGCCTTTGAGTAAACAGAAACGTTTAAGAAGGTAGAACAGATACAGAAATGCCATAGTTTACTAGTTGGAAAGTGAAAAGCTGATATTTTGTAAATAACCTAAAATTATAACCAAGGTAATATCATTAAACATTCCAAACAGAGAAGGTAATTTACTATTTTATCTTGTCTTTAAATGACCATATTCTTATAGGAAGCCTAATTTTGTGGGGGTATGATTGTACAAATATGAAAAATAATATTTTAAATTCAAATATATTTATTAATAACATTTATTATTTTGCCATTAAAATATTTAAGTATATGGCCATCTGTTTATTGGTCTCATTAAAATTAAAACAGTAAAATTTGTAATAGAAAGAGTCAAGAAATGAAGAATGATTTTAAATACAAACAAACAGTAAGGATTAGGGAAGAACAGTGGTATAGCACTTACCTAGTACACACTAGGTCCTAGGTTCAAATCCATCACCACAAAAATAAAATAAATAATAAATACACATATAACACATGCATTTACACTGAAATTGGGCAAGTTGCAAATGAAGTCTGGTTAATATGTTGTACTCTAAGTTTTACCAGATGTCCAATATTACAGACTCAAATTGTATGGAAATGTGGCCCAGTTTAAAAATAATTAATTGCTCGGTTAAACATGAACATATTAAACAGTTTTCTTCTTTTAAGAACATTCAAAGTGGTAGTGTAATTTGAAAAAGCATCATGATTTTATGAACTTTGAGAGCACTTACTTGTGGAGCAGATTAATTACAGAAGACAAGAGGCAACATTTTCTGGATGTGAAGCTGTAGATAGTCTAACCATATTCACAGCTTAAAATTAATATTATCTGGAACTCACACTGATGTAATCATGTTAAACCTGCTAGTCCAAGTTTGGTGCAAAGGGTATGCATACTTCTGTGAATACAAAACAGGAAATTCTTGTTAGTGAGACCTTAGAATTTAGTGTTTTAAAAGATATACAAAAAAAGGAAAAAAATTTTTGAGGAAAAAGAAATCACATTTTGAAGAATTTATTGTCTTTGAGCAAAGGTAATATCTAGTAGTTTCTTAGGTCTTTTGGGTCACTTCCAAAATTCTTCAGCTTGATAGAATTTCTAGCACTCAATTACATACTCATTTAGTATGGCCACTGGTCAGATTAAATATGTCTACTAGAAACATCCTCAAAACAAAGAAGTATTGCCAGTGGTTATTGATGTAAGTTTGATTTTTCCTCACATATGTATAATTATATTTCTTCCTTCTAACACATTCTTTCTTCCTTCATTGTTCCATGAATAGAACTTTATTCTTAGATGCATGGTAAACATGACATGGATTCAGTTCCAGTGACATACAGAGGCAGCAGAACCCAATGCAAAATGTTACTAAATTAAAAAAGTACCTGTCTAGTCAACTAAGCAGATACTCCTTGGTCTTATGTTTAAGTATTTGTTTTGAAAAAAAAAACAAAAAAACATTAATGCAACAGTCAATGGGAATAATAAGCATAGCAAACTTGCACTTCATGTTTCCTTGCCAGATAACCTTTTTCCAAACTCATTATTTAATTTACAATCTTTTTGGTTGTCATGTAAGAGAATCTACATCTTCAAACAACATAAGATAGCAATTATTTCTTTGCAAATAAAAACAAATGTCAAAATTGTTAAAATTTATGAGATATACACACAATGTAATTTTATTCAGCCTTACAGAAGAACATAATTATCACATTTGTAGATAATTGGATGGAACTCAAGAATATGCTGAGATTAGCCAGTCACACAAAAAAATATGAAGGGTCATGTGGTCATATATTTTCCCTCATATGTGGAAGCTAAGGAGAAAGTGGGACACAAAAATGACTCTAGACAAAGGAAAAGAAACCCCAGTGGAGTGATGGAGGAAGTTTAAAGGAGGGAGTGAGTTGTGGGGAGGGATATTTGAAGAAAAACATTTCAACTGACATGAAATACATATACAAAATTATCAATGCCAATATCAATATCAGTATGGGGAAGGGGAGGGACTGGGGTGAGAGTGGGGACAACTCACTAAGTGCTATGTGCCTAAATATCTCTATCACCATGAACTTCATCATGATGTATGATTGCAATGCACCAACAAAAATACAAATATTAAACTTAGAAGCAACTAAGATGTCCTTCAGTAAATCAGTGGATAAATATTAGTATATTCAGACAATGGTATATTATTCAGTGCTGAAAATAAATAAGCTACCCAGTCATAAAATGAGATGGAAGAATTTTAAGGCATGTTACTAAGTTAAAGAAGTCACATCAGAAAAGTTACATACTGAATGACATTCTGGAAAAGGAAAAACTACAGAGATAGTAAACATGTCAATGGTTGCCAAGGGTTAAGAAAAAGGAGGGATGAATAGACTGAGTCCAGAGGATTTTTAGGGCAGTGAAAGTACTCTTTATAATACTGTGATGGTGGATATACATTTCATTTCTTTTTTTGTTTGTTTGTTTGCGGTACTGGGGATTTAATTCAGTGGCATTCTACCTCCGAGCTATACCCCCAGCCCTATTTTTTTATTCTTTATTTTGAAACCGAGTCTCACTAAGTTGCGGAGTGCCTCACTAGGTAGCTGAGGCTGGCCGCGAACCCGGATCCTCTGGTCTCAGCCTCCCGAATGCTGGGATTACAAGCGTGCGCCACCACGCCCGGCGATACATTTCATTTCAAATGTTCAAAACATGCAAAATGTACAATACCAAGAGAGAACCCTACTGTAATCTATGGCGTTCATGTGATTATGATCTGTCAATGAAGTTCACTAATTCGAATCACATATCTCCCTCTGTTGGGAGATAACAATAGAGAAGGCTGTGCATGTGTAGGGACAAGGGATACACAGGAAATCTCTGTTCCTCTCAATTTTGCTATGATCCTAAAACTGCTCTAAAAATAAAGTATTAAAAGAAAAGTCCATTGTGCATAGTTCTGACTACATGTAGCTCATATTTTCAGAGGATCGACTGTAGGTTTCAGTGTAGATGGGTACCAGAAGCAACATACACTCATTTAATTTTCCACAGCAGGTCTCTGTCACAACTGGTCAGTTTCATGTGGTTCAGTAACAGTCATAGAAAATTAATTCCAAGTAGAGACTTGAAAATAAAATTGTCTTTAAAGTATAACCTGTGTTCATTCTTGACTGTTGTCTTTTCTCATATTCTAATGTTGCCATTACCATAGAAGAAAAAGGAAAGCATCTCTTTATATATTTGAAACATAGCTTCAAGACAAAGGACTAGAACTTAGGTAGATTAATGAACAGGAAGACATCTTGAACAAGATCACTTATTCTTGATTAAATAAAACATTTTTTACTATTATGTTTCAAAATTTATTAAATTCATTGTTTATCAATGTACTTAAAATGTCAAATTATACCATGAATAGTTTTAATGAAATAATATTAAGATCAGAAGACAGAAAAACTTTAAAGTCTAATTGATCACTAAAAAACCCTGTTCTGTCTTTTTTATTAACTTTTTTATTGGCACATTGTAATCATACGGCGTTACCTTAACCAGTTAAGGCTTAGAGCAAGGCTCAGCCTGCTAAATAAGGGATGTGTGACATTTCTCGCTTTACATTATTTTATTTGGAAATTTGGGCTTTGCTTCCACATTAAAAAATATTTTTTAAGAGGCTCAGGAAGCCGTACATCAAGGAGAACAAAGGCGTAGGCCTGGCTCAGAGGTATGCATTAACTCTACAAATACCGGCAGCTGAGTCAAGAGAACTTAGGTTTCTTATCATAAGACAGAAGGAAGCTCTAAGACAAGAAAGCTTGCCAAACTTTCCGTTTACCTAAAAACTTATTAACTACCTTTTAGCTGCCTGAGCAAGTAGGAAAGATTTATCTAATGAATAGTTCCTTTTTGCTTTTAACCTTTAACCCTGCTCCTCCTCTGCTGTTCCTGTTCTCTATTAAAAGAATAATTCATTTACACTTTTGTATTTTTTCTGCTGCTTCCCTAATCTTAGCAAATACTATAGGAAATAGCCTTTCTAGTTAAAGATGTACCCACTTAACTCTAGGAAAAACAAGGCTGTAAAAATTCCTTTTTTGTATAACTTGTTGTAATGAGCATAAATATCACTCATGAGATGAATTAAAACAGATGCGTCTTAACATACATGGTGTGTAAGCGTACTCTCACTTGCTCTCGACCTCGTCTCAATCTCCACCTAACGAGGGAACCCCCAGGCTCTACCCCTTCTTTGAGGTCTGACCCCCGGCATAATCATACATCTTTGTTATGTGCAAGCTGTAGAGGCATATATTCATACATCTCTCATTTAACCCTTCTCCATTTCCCACCCTATGTGCATTAGGATGACCCCCCTCCATCACATTCAGTTAAGTCACCTTCTTTGCTCATCTAAGGTTTCTCCTTCTTTGTCTACAGTTCCTCTTATGACCCATTTTCTCCCTAACTTCTGCATATTTGGAAGAGTATGTGGTTTTTTACTTTTGGTGACTAACTAATCTCACTTAACATAATCTTATACAGTTGTATACATTTCCCTTCAAATGCATGATTTTGTTCTTTATGGCTGAGTAAAATTCCATTGTGTACATATCCCATAGTTTTGTAATCCATTCATCTGTTGATGAACATCTTGGCTAATTTCATAGTTTGGCAATTGTGAATTGGACATCTATAGACATAGATACAATCAATGCAATCGCACGTATTGATCTTCCTTTGAGTGGCTTGTGCCTTTGGGGTCTTGTTGAGAAAGTTTTTACCTCTGCGTATGTGTTGAGGTATTGGTCCTATGCCCTCTTCAAGTAGCTGCAAGGTCTCTGGTCTGAATTGCTGGTCATTGATCCATCTTGAATTGACTCTTGTGCAGGGTGAGAAAGTGGGGTTTATTTCCATTTTTTTTTCCATATAGTTAACCAGTTTTGCCAACACCATTTGTTGAAGAGGCTATCTTTTTTCCAGTGTATGTTTTTGGCTCCTTTGTCAAAAATCAACTGACTGTAAGTGTGTGGATTTGTTTCTGAGTCTTCTATTCTGTTCAATGGTCTATGTGTCTGTTTTTGTGCTAATGCCATGCTGGGTTTTTTTATTACTGTGGCTTTGTAGTGTAGTTTGAATTCAGGTATGGTGATGCCTCCTGCATGATTCTTGTTGCTAAGAATTACTTTGACTATTCTGGGCTTTTTGTTGTTCCGAATTAACTTAAGGACTGATTTTTCCATATTTATGAGAAGTGAACTTGGTAATTTAATGGTTATCACATTTTGATGATATTTATTCTGCCTATTCAAGAGCATGGAAGATCTTTTCATCTTCTAAGGTCTTCTTTGATTTCATTTTTTCAACTATATATATATATATTTTTTTTTTATAGAGAGATCTTTTACCTCCTTGATTAGATTTATCCCTAAGTATTTTATTTTTCAGTGTGCTGTTGTGAGTGGAATTATTTTCTTGATTTCTTTTTCTGTGGATTATTGGTCTGTTCCATCTTATAAATAATTCCAAACTTGCTTTTATGTGCAGGACATTATTACTCTTCAATGGCTATACCAGGGAGATAAATTATCATATTAGAAAACTAAAAACATTAACTTAAAATACTAACATTGAAACATTCAACTTAAAACATTAAACATTAATTTTAAACATTAACATTAACATAAACATTAATTTCTCCCTATTTTCCAACTTTTATAATTTAACTTTCATTCATGAATTTTTCCTTTTTCTTTATACTTATTTTCATTGTTCAGTTGTTGGCCTAGTACCAACCACAATCCTTTATTACTTAAATATCTGACATATCATTTTATCAAAAAATCATATTTCTATGTATACTCCCTTACATTCATTTCAGCCAGTGTGACACCTACATCATGCTCTTTCACATATACAAATGCTTTTCAGCTTAAAAATCTGGGTAGCTTTAGAAAGCTCTAAAATACAACTCTTTGAAGTTGTATTTTTTGGGTGTGTGTGATTGGACTATACTGCTCCAAAATAACTTCTTTTGCGTCCCATGACCCAATTCTGTTAAACATTTAAAGATTGCATTATGTGAATTAATGTTTGACTCCTTCATGTTGTGCCTAGTACCTAGACAATTGCATTCTTTGTCATATCTTAGAGAATTCCTATTTATTCTGTGTGTGTGTGTGTGTGTGTGTGTGTGTGTGTGTGTGTGTGTGTGTGTTACTGGGGAGAATCCAGGGGGATTTTACCTCTTCTACACCCTAGTCCTTTACCTCTGACTTACACACTAGCCCTTTTAATTCTTTTTTTATTTTTTCAATCCTCCTGTCTCAGCCCCCCAAGTACTGGGATTACAGCCTTGTGCCATAGTTTCTATTCCTGGCTCCTATTTACTATAACTCAGGTATGTCAGGAAAACTACTATAATTCTAGTCTTAGGTACTTCTTTTATTAATTCCATGATGACCTTGAAGAAATATTTTTCCTCTTTACTGTGAGCTGTATGAAGATATTGCTAAACTGAAATAAGTTTGGTCCAAATCTCCTTTCGAACTGTACCCTAGTTAAATGTGTAAACAAATTTTAACCTAACACAAGAGCATACCCTTTTAACAGAGGATTGAAGTCTTAGCCAATCACAGGCTGCCAACTCATCATGCCATTTCCAAATAAGGCAAATGCCAACTGCAGGCAATCCTGTTGCTTCTGTATGCATTTCTTTTTCTCTGGCTATAAATCTAACCCGTGTTTATGGTGGGGTGGGACATTGTGAACTGTCTTTGGTCTGGAAAAATTACTTGTTCTAGAACCCATTTTCGTGCTCAAGGCAACTTCATTAAATTTAACTAATCTCGTTTTTTTCTTCTAACAGTACGCAATGTGTCTCAGAACTTAGCATAATATCCAGCACATAGCAGGTATTTACCAGAGGGTAACAGTCGAGTAGAAAATAAACTTTTTCAAGGTACATGACAGGTAGAACCCTATCTTAGTCAATTTCTTATATATGTTCAGTGCATATCCTACAGGAATCCATAAAGTAATTGAGTGAATCCATAAAGTAATTAACTTTATTTATGCCCTTGGAAGAAAATAAAATTTCTAGTTCCCTATAGGTGAATGTCTGACCAAGCACTTTTCTTAACTTACTTAAAATGTTAATACACATCATAAAGTATCCCATAAATTAAATTTTATTATCATTTAATTTAGAAATTTAAGGTAATATGTCAGGTATAGTAAAAATGATATAAAATTACCTCATCTTGCCAAAAACAACTAAATATTCTGAAAACAAATTGAACTATTTGCAAAAACAACTAGCTACTTGAGAAAATCCATAGTATCCATAGGTTATTGGCCAACTCTGTCCATTATGTTCCTCAGGATTGCCTACAAGTAAATGTAACATGAAGTTCATCGAATTGGACAATTATTTTACCTATGAATGCCCTTTGCAGGACACAGTTATCCACCTCTTCACTTACGCATTTTAGTACAGTCCTCATTCCAGAAATGGCCATGAGATCTAGGCCCAAAGCAATCAGTAATCCCTTATTGATAAGTATATGGATTCATTTGTTCCAAAATAAAAGAGTAAAGCTGAAGACATGGGGAGGTTATAGCTTGGAAACTTTTATTTTTCTATTATATTAATGTCGTGAGCATGATATTTTGATTATAAGAATAGATAAAGCATGATGAGATTAGGGTGAATGTGAATCATAACAAACACAGAATACTGATTATGTAGACAAGCAGAGTAGGAAGATAGACATCTCCAAATTTGTTTTTGATCTAAATCAGAATTCTGACTCTGGAAGTCAGAATTACCCAAGAGCTTTAATTTATATTACCAGAAACGTATTTTTTTCTGATGTAAGACAGTTCAAGTTGTATTTTATTTTACTTACTACTGACAACATTACGTCTTATGATGCCTAAACATTAAAGAAATTTAGAAAATTTTCTGTAAGCTTTATTTTATACTACTATGTCTAAGTATCCTATATATAAAATTATAAATTTATTATAAATTATAAATTATTTATATTCATATCTAAAGGGTTCCTTTCCTTTTAATTAGAATTTATGAAATAACTATTGGCACTATTTTGTTTGCCTATCTATCCCATCTTCCCCATTGGGTATCATCATACCCATCCCACAGACAAGAAGGAATCCCACAGACAGATGGAATAATTTAGCCACTATCATGTAGTTGATAAGAGATAGAAATAAGATTCTAAATCAGACTGTGTGAACCCAGAGAGAATTAGGAATGCTCTCTTATTTATAATAAAATACTTGTAATAATAGTTTACAGGGAAGTCCAAATAGGAAGTAGAATAGACCAAAGGAAGATGCAGTAGTAACATAGAGGTGGAAATTACTATCCATTGACACTATTATGAAATTATTTCTAGTTTAGGACCACTGAACAATTAAGACAATTTTAGACTGGATCCAAAGGCTCAAGTCACCTTTTAGAAAAATAAGCCAGCTGGTTAAGAAGACAAAATTGGAAAGTACATTGCCTATTTTAGAATAGAGTATAATGCTTTGTGCCTGAAGTTCAGACCTTCCCCATATTCCTAAATCAGGCCCAACACCCCATGACCTCTCTAAGCAAGAAGAGTTTTCACAGACACCCTATCATTTGATCTTTAGAGCTGCAGCCATGCCTGTCTTGGAAGTGCCACCTCTGTGTGTGAGTACAAAATATGGGTTACCATGATATGTTCCCAGAGTTGTGTTTACAAAACGCTTTTCCAAGGGTAGAGAGAATATCCTTGGAAGAAAAAAAACCTCAGAAATTTGGGGAATGCTGCATTATTACATTTTTTGCTGGGAAATATGATGTATATTACTGAGTAAAAGCTGAGTTATACTTCAGCATATTTGTTTAACACTGTTTTTTTTTTATAAATGAACTTTACAAGAATATTTTCCTTTGCAACATTGAATTTTATGTTAATAAAAATGAATTTTATACTTAATAAAACCAATGCAAACATATTTTCTTCAATATCAAATTTCAATCATATTATGATACTTTTTCATTTATTTCTCAATAAAATAATAAATTCACAAGAAAATGAGCAAAAGTATAAAATTACAAATAGGTAATTATATAGTTTCACATTATTATTGTTGGACTTAACATTTTATTTTTAATACCTTTAATTGCATTTGATAAAATGTGCATATTCCATCATCAAAACTTTAATTTGAGCAGTACACCCCTACATAAAGTATCTGTATAAAATAAATGTATCTGTTTTAAAATTTACATAGCTATCTTACCAAATGCCTAATTTAAAGACATACACAGTTGTTTATCATGATATGAAGGTCTGAGAAGTATCCATCTTCCTGCAAAATAGCCTTGATTCAGAGTTCCAAGTTTTCTAAGCAGCAAGAACACTGAATACATATAATTAGAACAGTGTGAAAAGCTAAGCTCAATTATCCTCCTCAGTGTGAGTTATATGCAGACCTTCCCAGGTTTCATTTATATGAGCTCCATTCTGCTCAGCTACTGTATCAAAAGAGGATTAAAACCTGAAAGATATCAAGAGCAGAACAGACCTTTGCTAGGGGAGCTCTCTGAGCACTAACACTTGAGAATATTTGGCACTGATAAAAATGATTGTCAGATTTTCCAGGAACCTTGAGCTTGGAAGTGATGAAAATCTGAGTTTACCTATAATTGCTGGGGAAAAAAGGCAAGGTGACAAAAAAAAAAAAAAAAAAAAAAAAGCTTTTCTATTTGAATTTGATTTAACTTTGGCCAAATACATCCTACTTTTCTGTGCCTTGCTGATCATTGTTTTACATACAAAAAAAGAAGATATTAAAGAAGCAGTGAGAATCCCATATTTTCTAGTCATTTTTGTGAAGCCAAAATATAGGTGCATTTCTACTACCCTTTGTAAACATGATTCTAAAAATGCAGATAGCTCACAAAATGCTGTCCTTAAAATCATATATCTCCCCATGCTCATGGGGTCAGTGTGCAAGAATATTCTGCCTCTATTAATAAGTTGAAACCTACAGTTTCTGAAGTATAACACTGGAAAGAGGATTCCACAAATAAAACAGTGGAAACAAGTGGCACTACCTTGGCACTCTGAAATATCTTCCCTTGAGGTCTTTCATTCATTATCTTTGTCATTAACAAGCAGACTGTCTAGGACGTACCACTCACCATTTAACTGTCTGCCACAGTAGTACACAAAGCTGTTTTGTTTAATAGAAGATGTCTGAAAGCCCCAAAGGACAATAAAGGAAAAAAAAAACAGCTTTAGGCACAAATCATATGTCTAAAGTATTGGGGTTCTGAAAGAGAATTTTGAAACTTACTCTAAGTTTGATCCTGGGTACATAAACACCACCTAGATGCATATTATTCCCTCTAAATATTTCTAAGGTAGGCTTGAAATTGTTGCAAGACTTCAATCATCTTATCCAGGTTCTCTCCTTTTAAATCCAAGCCTAATTCTCATGTAGAATCCTAACTCACATACACAAAGTCAAGGATCACTTCCAAGCTATCATGATACCTTTATGATTGCCAAAAATTATATTATTTATACCCAGCATTTCTATTCTTCCTGAGAAAAAAATTAAATTTCTCTGCCCTTTTGATATGAAGCCTGGTGATGTGACCATGTGAACTGTGTTGTCTCTCCCTGTGAAGAAGACATTCAGGACACTTCAGTGGTACCAGTTTTGTCCCTGTGACTTTCCAAGCTAATGAACTCTGAATAGAGAGAATAGTTGTCAGTTCCGAGCAGGATCTTCAATAGCCATCAATTCCTTCAATAATTTTTATTTCTTTCAACTGTAATGTGGGTAAGATTGTTTCGTAGGTCTTGATACCATAATTTAAAAGGATGAGTGCCTAACATCAAAAAGGAAACAAAATCATATATTAGTGAATTTCACTTAAATGTTTGGGTTCATTTATTACTACATTTCTTATCAGACAATACCCTTGTAAACCCCAAGGGAGACCGTTTCCCTCTCAGACTTATAAGATGTTTTATATTGCCATTCTAAGGAGCTTCTGTGTTATTTCTTCCTCACAATACTGAAACAATAACAACAACTACCTTTCTTGCCATATAAAATTGGCATATTGATAAATTAGAAAGAAATTTAATGTTTCTCATATTAAAAAATATGAGCCAAAACTATAACAGACATATGAATAACTGTAGGACAAAAATGAGATTTTTTTTTGAACAAGATAAAACATTGCTTTCACAATTGGATCCTTAAAGTTTTGTGTATAGAAGGCAAAACTTTCATTGAAGGAACTAACAGATCATTTTGAAGAATGCCAACTTAGTGAATGAACTGAAAAGCCCACTGGCTGTCCTAATATCCTGGCAAGGCATTGCAGGAATCATCCTGCGTGAACTGGTCGATCCATTCACTTCGAGGTGAGGCTTCCCACTGATACATCTGATTGCTCTCTGGTAGTTGATGCAGATGTAAAGGGGAAAGGATACAGCTTTTTTGCTTGCCCTCAAAGCCTGCCTGTGGTTATTGGGCATGCCCAGCTCTGACAGCTGTTTTTAATCTTCTGTAGGTGATAAGAGAGAGGCAAAGGCAGCAGTAAGGAGATAGTGGTTTCACCACAGGGATTGAACCTAGAAGTCAGGAAACCAAGGACAAATAGAATTCAGGATGGTTTTACTTCTACCATCAAGCCCTATCACCAGAATGAATCAGGCTTGTCCTGGCCTTCCAGCACCTTTCAGGGCCAATCCCTCTGATAAATGAAAGAGTTTTCCTTCAGGTTGATGTGTTTCACTGTGAGGATTTCCACACAACTCACCAGCCCTGCTCAGTATACTAACCCTGGACACACACACACACACACACACACATCTCAAGTGACTCTACCTATTTTCAGTATAGAATTGTAAAATAAATAATTTTAAAGACATTTCTGCTTGAGTAATAAATGTGACTTATTTACATTTCTTTTATTTACAACATTTTTTTTTAGATGATAGAATGGAAATAGCAAAGGTATTTTGACAGACTGAAATTGCAATTGCTATTAATAAGCTCAAATTCTTAAAAATAAAACATATATAATGATACATATATTCATAAAATATTGTATTTAAACATAAATACACCATACTGTTTATGTCCAATAAGTATTATTTTTTCTAATTTATCAATATTTATTTTATATACAAATCAACAAAAATAAATTGTGAATAAATATTCCCATTTTCATCAATAATGTTAAGTTCTTGAAACTGAAGAAAAATGAGACAAACATAGTTTCTAATTTAACCAGAATGATAATTCTGCATTGCAAAGTTGAGTTTTTTAATGTCTCATTAGTAATTATAGATGTCTTCAAAATTGTATTACATTGCCAAGAAAGACAAGCATTTCTTACTCAGTCTATAATGTCTAAAAAACTGTTTTCCTTAATGTTTATTTGAATACTATTTGTTGATTTCCTGTAAACAAAACCAAAATATTGTTTTCATTAAAATTTAGTACACTCTACAGAAAAAAAATTTGTTTAAAAGATAAATTGGGCCCAAAATTGCCCTAACAAAATAGCAAATATCACATCATAACCTGTCCCCTTCCAAAAATCATAAGCAGTTAACATATTTCTTTTTTAATTTAGAACACATCATTTTCTCCACCATCTTAAACATGATGTTTCTTATCCTCAAATAATACTTAAGATACACTTATGAGTCATATGTTTTTATTTCGATGGCTAAGGTTTATAAATTATATAAAAGATTTTAGTTCAATTTTCATAATTGAGGCATGTAAATTAAAAAAGCTCTCATTTTTCCAAAGATATACCACAATAAAAATTCTAGAAAAAATAATTCCTTAACTTCAATCCTTATAAACTTGAAATATATAGGTATATCAGTTGTTTTTAAAGAACAACATGGCTTTCTCTGCTCATTGAACAAAACTAATATTTTCATCAACCTTGGAGCAGAAGCAAGCAAAACACTGACATCTAATTCTCCAGTAATTTTTTATCAATTAATTTTTCTATGGAGTAGTTGTTTGTGTGCATGTGTGTTTGTGCACATCACATATAAGAGATAGAGGAACAGGTTTCTGAAGAAGCTGATTCAGGAAACTGTAGGTTCTCCCTAGCTTATTTATGTTTACTTGTCTTAAGGGGGCAGCAAAGGCACACAGAGCATCATTTGGTAGTATTAAATTATTCTGCTCTGTCCGAACAAAAATTAAATGTAAGCATTTATGCGATCAGAGAAGCTAAAGACAATGTGGTGATGTTTCTCATTTCTGGTCTTTATGAAAACAATGTCCACATCTGCAGTAGGATGACACATTTTTTGGCATTTATTAAACACATACAATTTACCCTCCTTTTGAAGCATTTGCTACATGTGACAGCAATTTAGTTGGACAGGTGTGAGGTAGTTATTGCTACTGTGAACTGAGGCTGCATAAAAATATTTCACAAACAATTGCTTTCTTTAGTTATGACTAAAGCCTAAGGTATGCAATATGCTAAAAATAAGATGCAAGTTTCATACATAATTTCTTAAGAGCCACAGGTTCTGTACTGATATGTTGATTTTTACAATGAATGTAGTTCATCTGATACAATTAGAGTTCTGAATAGTTTTCAGATTTGATTAAAAGTAACATTAAACATGTTTTTATGATGAGATAGTAGAAGTTGTAAAGTAATTCACACATTCAAAACTAAGAACTTTATATTTGGAAAATTACTAAATTATCTTGGAATCACTGAGCTGCTATACTAGCCTACATCCCTGAAGCATGTATTATAATAGATGAAAATGTAAATAATTTCTGTAATTATTCTAATTAACTCAAATATAAAACTTATAAGATGTATAAAATTGATGTAAATACCTGTGAGAAAGCAATTCTATTTATATAATTTATATTTGTATGTATATATTCATAAATTTTTTATTTTCTAGTTTTCATATTTTTATTGGTGTATTGTATTATACATCAAAGTGAGATTAAAAGTGATATACTTATACATCACTTGGTGTATTTTCCTCCATATTCTATCCCACTCCCTTATCCTTCCTCACATACATGTTCGAAAGATTGGTAGTGATACCTCCCTTTTTCAAGCCTCATTTTTCCCCTCTTTCCTTCTCTCCCCCAGTCACCTTCCACTATTTTACTGGTTTCTCCCATCATTTGGCTGAAATTCTTTTTGTTTCATCTTTTATTTCTAGCTTACATATATACATATGCATACATATATATTATGTATATGATCATGAGGACATTTTATATACATGAATGAGTAAAAGCTTAAGAATCATGTCAGTAATTCAATGACATCATGCATTAATATCTATATGTTGTATTATCTAGCCTCATGATTTGGAAACCAAATCTCAGAAGATTAGAAACAATCAGTTAAAAGTGTTCTTAGGAACACAGGGCAGCATGAAATGATATAATATACACTATATGTGGAATCAAAGAAACTATTAAAATTACTATTAAAATTCCATAAAGAATGGAACAAATTCTGGGACATATTAAGAATAACTTCAGAAACCTACACAATTATTGTCTAAAACATAATTTGCATTATAATATTGTATATAAATTGAAATTAAGTGTAATTACATTATCTTCTAAAATTCTTAAATTATGTTCACCAAACATCCAATAAAACAAAAAATATTGGAATTCTCTTTATAACAGATTAAAATTATAAATAACCTAAATTTATAATTGATAAAAACTTAAATAATATTTGGTATTTTCATATGCTATTGTATTATCTACTCATTATCAATAATTTTTCAATAATTGGCTAACTTAAAATTGGCTAAGTAAAAATGAAGAGTATTTAAAGAATATATGGCATATATACTTCTTTTGATAAAATATATTTTATTTTTAATAATTATTTATATTGTTCATTCTTTTGTGACTTCAACAAATTTCTCTTGAATACTCACTATATAACCAAATATTGTTCTAGGCCATGAGGAAATGATACAGATATAGGTCCTCAAAGAACTCAATTATTACTAAAGGTTTGTATGCAAATGTATAATTCTAATAATGAGGCAAAAGACTTGAAATCAGAACCACAGAGAAGGAGCAAGAGAAGCATATAAAAGAGTATGACGAACTAGCTTCCTAGGATAAGTAAGAGTTGAGAAAATAAGAAAGATTAGTAGGATACATAGATAGGAAAAGATCAGGATGAAGAAGAGGGAACATTTGTGAAGGTCTTCAAGAGAGGACAGAGCATGATTGGAGACTGGAAAAAAAAGATCCTTTCTATCCCTTTATATATAGATCAAACAGAGTAAAGGAGGCATGGGTAAGAGATGAGGTGGGACAAGAGGGTCCTACAAACCTTACTAAAACTGGCCTTTATCCAAGGACAATCTGGGAACTACAAATATTTATCCTGTCAAATAGCATGATCAGATTTGAAATTCATATTGGTCATTCTGACTACAGAGTATACAATGGATGAGAGGGAGATGTACATGAAATGAGATTCATTGCAATGAAAAAGGCATTGCCATAATTTAGGTCTAAGATAATGGGAGTTTGAACATGGAAAATGACAGGGTAGGGATTAGAAACTGAGGATCCACATCTAATAAAGGAAGGGAGATACTGAATCATTCCTAGGTGAACTGACAAAAATGAGTTTCATTACCCATTAAGCCAGGGACAGCTCTGTGATTTGGTGATCCCCAATAAAAGTTTTCCCACCCTGTTAGATGCTAGCTGAACAGCATGCTGGATTCCTTGCCTTTCTTCTTCTTCTTCTTTTTTTTAATCCAATGCTGACTCTTTTCAATGCTAGAGAACAAAGGTTAAGTCAGGGATTCTTTTTTCCAGCTGGTGTTACCTTCACAGGGTGATTCAGTGAAGCCGGCTGGCCTTATGGAGGACCTCTTTGGATTCCTTCACCTGATAATAACAGAGAGCTGCAGAATTTGCAGTTGAGGACATAAAGAGGGAACTTGCTCACAAAGTGTGACTGATCACTTGCACATGTCGCTGCCAATTACCCCTTCTCCAGTAGAGCTGACGGATGGCCTTTCTCGACTAACCGTACACTAAGGACAGCAACCTGGGACAAAAATCTTCTCTGGAAGGGTAAATAAAGATTTGGCATTTTCTATATTTTAGTTTAAAACTTTGTAAATTGTACTAACTGACCTTAGACTAACTTCTTTATAGAAACTCAGGGTCTAGAGGCAATCATACCTTTCAAGCATCTCAAGTCCTTTAAATTGACTTAGCTGAATAATAGCAGTCAGTGTACACTCATTACAGTGGAGTACTGTTTAGTTGGAACTGAGTTGCTTCATTCCATTACTGCTGTAACATGAAGTACTTTCCTGATATTTCTGATACTTTTTAAACCTGTACTATTAAACTACCATACAATTAGCATAAGTTCATATGCCCTTGGTGAAAAAAAAAAAAAATGAGACGATAGACTAAAGGAATTTAACAAGCTCTGCCTTAATTAGTTCCCCAATTAATTCAATAAAGTACCTTCCTTTAACTTTCAAAAATTAAAAAAATATTATTCTACTCTCTCTCAATAAAAGAAGGAAGAATAATAGAAATATTTTTTATAAAAGACAAAAATAAATGGATCAGTTCTAAGATGTATTTTGTAGTCATTATTGCAAAATAAGTAATTGCCTATATATTTTTATTCTGAAATACCTAAGTGATGCTGCTCACATTACTACATGGTGCATGACTGGTGGCGATTGGATAATAGTAGAGTGTTCTTTCACTTGTTAATCATTCAACAAAGAGAATGTGACTTAGTGATCAATGGCAATTACATTAGAATTTCAACATATGGTAAATTGAATCTTTTTGTACAGTGGCATTTAGTTGTTCAGGACCATGTACCAACTTAATGGGAACATCAGGTAAATTTAGCATCTTTATTGTTTTAATTGATCCTAAAGTAGGTAATTATGTTATCTATAAAATCAGTTTGTCCTTTTTTCTTTATTTATAATGTGTATTTGTACACCAGGCAGATTCCAAACATAATAAAATTGCAACATATATGGTTGGAGCCTGCCCTAAATGCAGCCCAACACATGAAGGAGGAATGAACTAGAAGTTACTCTGAAGCATGTTTTTGTATCGCATTGAAGGGTTCTTTGGCTGTTTTTCCTTTATTTCAATATGAGTAGAGTAAATATATAGCATTTTCCTTTAAATTTCTTAAAATTTTAAAAGGTTCTAATAATTCGAGAGCAACCTAAAGAGTTTTCCTTTGGATTGTTTTATTTTAAAACTGCAGACCATTGTGAGCCTTCAGGATCATAGTTTATGCGATGGTCAGACTTAAAGCTTTTGCAAAATTAACAGTTGCTGATGTTTTTTGAATCTTCCATGAAAGAAGAGGCAGTCTTTTCGATTGTCCCTTCATCAGTGGTTCTCCACTCTGGCAGCACAGTTGAATTACCTGGGGGGAGATAAAACAAGTCACAATTTCTAGGGTATACTCCTAAAGGATCTGATTTAATTGGTCTGGTGTGGGACAGGAAAGAGGTATATTCAGTTTCCCCAAGTAATTCTGATATATAGCAAGAGAAGGTAACCACAACTTAACATTTGGTACCTACTATGAAAAGAAAAAGACAAAAATTTATTTTAAATGGTCTTTTGTGACCATATTGACTGTACAATTATGATTTGATAGATAAGAAAAATAGCACCTACTGACATTTGGAAACATAATTGAGCAAGATGAGTAGGTAGCAAAATACTGTTAAATAGGATTATTAAAATCTTATAAATATTAATGTTTTGACAAAGCTTCAATTTTGCAGCTAAAAATATAAAACAAAATTAGGACATATGGATCACTAAAGAGTCACTTAAGGCAAGGAAGTGAATAGAAATAATTTCCAATCAAGTGCTTCATGTTTACATCTTCAGATGCCTAAGAGAAATGTTCTGTACTTAGAATTGGCAAATAATACTGACATTTATTGAGTACTTCCTATAACAGAGTATATTTCACAGAGTAACTTTTATACAAGCCAGTGCATAGGTAAGAGATGTACTATTATTAAAGAGCAGAAAATGAAGAATAGGGAGGACCAATGATGTAGCCAAGTCCACGGGATTACTAAGTAAGTCTATCTGGCTCTGTTATCACCAAAGCTGACATTCCTGACCCACTACACCAGTCTCTGTATTACAGAACAAGTATGTTTAATCACCAATGTCATGGTCTAACACTAAGGAGAGGAAACTCACTCCTCTGTCAGTCTTGAAGATCTACCTCCTCTTTCCTATGAGCATCTGTAATGACCTTGCTATGCAATCAAGGGAGTCTCCCTGGCTGCCTGCCCTGTACAGTGGCCAACTGGGGTCCCTGGAAGAAACAAAGAGATGCGATCAAAAGATATTCATTTAAAAACCCATGGCCTTATTTTGCTACACTTGTGAAAAGTATAAAATAGTCTTTGATATTTACCTATCTAGGTGATAATATAATTTCCTATGGGAATTCTTTATATTAAAAGAATTTGGAATCATGGCAAAATTAATCATAGCTTTTTATTGCTACTCTTGTGGAAACTATAAAACAGTCTTTGATATTTATCTACCTAGATGATAATATGATTTCCTATGAGAATTCTTTGTATAAAAGATTTTAATCATGTTAAAATTAACAGTTTATATCATTATAGATGTGCAGAATAAAGTAGTTCTGCTATAAAATAAAAATTGTATTCACTCTCATTATTTCTATGTGTCTTCTAACTTCTAAATTAGATAAATAAGAGAGAATCTCTTAATTCTTGCCACTCAAAATCAAGCACAGAGATTCCATTCACCTAAAGATGGGCCATGAATAAAATTTGAAGTTCTGTAAAACACATAGTTATAATGTTAATAAGAATATTAGTCATAGGAAAAGAAAGCTGATAGAAATGCCCTTCCCATTTTGTGCTAAAAGAAAAAGAAATACACCTTGAATATGAGTTTTGGTTGGAATTCTTGTTTGAATGTTATGTGGGTGTGATGCAATTTCAGTAAGCACTAAAAAGGATATTGTCACATGTGACATAAATACAATAGAAAATAGAGACAGGGATGAAAAAAAAAAAAAAAAAACAGCAACAGAGAGACACAAAACAAAAATATGGAGAAACAGAAAGAAAGGTAGAGAGAGTGAAATACATAAGGAAATAAGTAAACCAGAGTCTGCTCATATGGCTGAGTTCCAAAAGGGCTTCCAAAGAAGATAATGTGGGAATAACTAGAGGAGGTCAGCCAGGTCAGCCTGTGACTTCTAAAACTGGAGAAGGTATCAATGACGTCAAAATTACAGAGATATCCTACCTTGCACAGAAGGCTTACAAGAGCCCTTGGGGAAAGGGCAAGAAAGTGCTTTCATTGAACTTTGAGATTCTTGGATGAAAGATGCAATAGCTTTAAAGGAAGAGTTTGAGTTTCTCAGGATATCAGATGGTGTCATAATCAAGGAAAGCTATTTAAAGCAGATGTACATATTTTAGAGAAGATATCAGATTCAGTTCCTATGGATGCAGTACATAAAAGCAGTCTGATTTTATTCCCCTCTTTTTTTCTCTACTTTTTGAAGTAACTGTGCTATTTTCCATTTGCAGAGATTTTGTTTTTTACTCTAATCTCTTTACCCCATAGTATCAAAAGAGGATTATGTATTTAAAATGAATAGTAAGTTTTCCTAAGTTCTTGTAAGATTGGGTGTATTTATTTACCATTTGTTAAATCAACAGCAATAATAAGTTCAGGAAAAAGTTGGAAAAAAACAGCATTTTATAAAATATAATTGCTTCACTTTTAATCATTTTCCCATTATATCCTCTGAATATAATTCACAGGCTGTAAGCTATATTAAAACATTGAAATAAATTTAAATGGTTAGTTAAAGCTGTTTTATGAAGTGCATCATAATTCTGTAATTAAATAATGTTGTAAAATCATATTTTATAACATGGAACAATGTTCACGATATATTTTACATAAAAATTATGGAAAAACTTACATAATCATTTTTAAAACAAGAAATAGACATATGTATAAGCATTGAAAGAGAGTTATCTCAAAGAACTATACTATACAATTAATAACTTTCTCTGGATGGTGATGTTACAAGTTTAAAGAGGTTTTTCTTTTATGTATCAGTGATTTATAAATTGTATACAATAAACACTATTATGATTAAATGTTTAGTTTTTAAATGATAGGTGAATGATTAAATTACCTTTTCACTAGGAATCCTAAGTTATCAAAGAAAATAAGGAACTTTGTAAATGTGTAAGAATGTGTGTTTATCTATTTTGAGGATTAAATTACCACATTACTCAAACTTTATGTATTCATCAATGACTAAATAAAACTATATATGAAATATGCTGTTAAAAGCAGGGCTATTTTTAATGGTCACACTTTAATCCCTTCACTGTGATTTTCTGTCAAAAAGATGAAAGAAGATGACTGTCCTTGGGTATATCCACAATAGAGCATTTTACAGCCTGTTAGAGATGAATTTCAAGGTACCTCTGACCAGTAGCTATCTTAAATGTGAATTGAATTATTCTTAGCTCCCCAAATCCTTTGATCTTTTTTATGATGTGATGAGGAGGAAGCTGACAATGTTTCCATTTGAGAAAATTATCTCCACTAATGTTTCCCTTCTCACTTACTTGAAAAATTGTATCTGATGGTATTTGTTTCATTGGAAATTTTCTTAATGATTTAAATTATGCTTATTACTAAATGAAATTTTCAAAAGTCATTATATATGTATGTTTTTTATTAAGAAAAGTAAAAATCATCAGTTAAAAAAATTGGTGTACTAGAATAAAGCCTATAAAGAAATTATAAAGGAAATCTACTTTAAGAGGAAAAAAAAAAACTAACAAGGGAACAGTTGTGAAATATGAAACTAGATTAATGTTTTTTGCCAGTATCTAGAAACAATCAAGCAATATTAGTCAACTTTGTCAGAGACTCAACTATCCAGCAAAAACTCAACCAGTTTAAAAAAAAGTTTGCACAAAATATCACCAATTTAATCAAAACTGTCAATTTTCTATCCCCACAAGGATACAACCTAAATGTGCCTACTTAAAGATCAAAGCTATAGAAAGACAGATTGGAACTTTGATCCTCACATCACTACCTGAGTTTCAATAGCACTGTAACACCTTGGTTTTCAGCACCACTTTCTTCCTTCCACTAACCTGTGTAATCTGTCTATTCAACCAAAAGTGCAGGTGCATGTGGTTAGAAAGATTGCTACAATTATGTGAGGAGCCCAGGGCAAGGACAGCTCTGGGAGAAACACATGTTTGCTTTCTATACAAATGATTTTCATACATGAAGGTAGAACTTTTAAAATAAAATGTCTGTGCTCATTCAAAATACAGATTTATATTTTTAAATTAATTCTTTTAAATGCTTCAAGTCATGAATACCTTAAGGAGGCATTTACCATAATATCCAGAATTTGATTAGTTCTGTTAATTATAGTCATTATATACCTTCCATCTTTAGCAGAAATTGTTATCTGCATTGAATATAGGTATCACCTATTTAAATAACTAGTATTCCACAGAATAAAATACAAAAGAGAAATTTATAAACCCTGTTTAACCATCAAGATAGACAAGTAAGTTCTTTGATCATATATATATGATAAAATACATTTATATATATCATATGTAAATGTGTGTGTCTTCGGTGTTACTAGAGATTAATCCCAGAGGCATTATACCTCCAAGCTATACCCCCAGCCCTATTTTGTTTTGTTTTATTTTAAAACAGGGTCTCAATTGGTTGCTAAGGCTGCTCTTGAGCCTGTAATCCTCCTGTCTCAATCTCCCAAGAACTGAGACTACAGGTGTACATCAACACACCTGGCTGATCATATATTTTGATATTCCATTGTCTCCATGCAATGGGAATTACTATCCTTCATATCTTAGTAGATTACATATTTTGCTGCTGGTTTTATAGTATGATAGAGTACAGTATAACATATAAAGAATCACTTTAGAATAATTCTGTAGTCTGTATCCTTTTAGAATGATTCTCTGTCTGTAGTCACTATACTTTTAACCAATTATGACCTGCTATGTTCCTTATTTATAGTTTCCACTTTAAATGCCATTATATTTGATAATGCTAAAATTTTAAATTTTATATCCATTTAATATTGCTTTCTATATATTGGCAAGGTGGTTTTTCGAATGAAACTGGCAAGATTAATGAGGATAACATAGAAACAATGTAAGTAAGTAAATTTTCAAATTAACTTTTTTTTTTTTTTTTTTTTTTTTTTTTTTTTT
>PVLC010019731.1:0-20076 GCA_004027655.1 Graphiurus murinus
AAGAGATTGGGTCATGGTCAACAAAATCATTTAAAAAATAAAGAAAGAATCTCTTGTAAATGCAACTTTAAAAGAACGGCCACTTGAAACACAAATAATAAGGAATGTAACCCACTTCCCCACATCTTAATGAACATCTTAACATATAGCTCAAACAGCAATTTGCCATTATCTCCTGTGGGTCACTCACTATCACTAATGGCATCTGAATTCACTGAGCAAAATTATGAAAAGAGACAAAGGCATTTCAAATATAGGGGATAAAATGAATAGAGGTTTGAATTTGGTTCCATAAGGAGTGTATTGGTAGAAAAAAGTGTTGTTTAAATCTTGTCAACTTTAAGCTCTCACTTTTTTCTAATACATTTTTATACTACCCTACAATATGGTGTTCTCTCTTTCTCTCACCTCTCTCTCTTTCTCTCCACACATACGTGTGTGTGTGTGTGTGTGTGTGTGTGTGTGTGTAGCTTGTATGCCCAAATTCAGAGGATAAACTTATATAGTACTATCTAGTAAAGGATATATAATTATATGGACATGACATGAATGTCCCTGACATGAATGTCAGGGTTGTGTTTGACCTCATGCTGATGCAAAAAAGATACGCCCCTCGAAGAAGTAACTTCAGTATTGAAACTTGGTCTTTTCTCAGGCAAGTGCTATGCAGTTGGATACTTTCTTACAGTGTTCAGTGATACCAGCCAGATAAAGCTCTGATCACAGGGGAAAATAATTCTCACTCCACAGTGCACCATATTTTATAGGTTAGGTGGGTCAAGTGCATTTCCAGCCTGTTATTTTAAATTTATGGTGGGTTTATTGAAGTAAAACCTCATTGTAAATTATAATACAATCCTAAGTTGAGGAGCATTCATCCTAGTTGAAGAGTTCTCATTTGGCATGGTAAACCTTGAGATTCCCAGATTTTTGGGAGGAGAATTATGTAATTAAAACATTGTCTGAAAGACTTTATACTATAAAAACAAATATTCCAATCCAGAATGAGCAAGTGAATAAAACTACACTGAGATTCCATCTAACTCCAATCAGAATGGCAATCATCAAGAAGCCAAATAACAATAAATGTTGGTGAGGATGTGGGGAATTAGGAACTCTTCTACATGGTTGATGGGATTGCAAACTAGTTCAGCCACTATGGAGATCTGTGTGGAGAGTCTTTAGAAAACTGGGAATGGATCCACCATATGATCTGCCTATACCACTCCTGGATATCTTTCCAAAGAGACTAAAACCAGAGAACTACAGTAATATATACATGCCCATGTTCATAGTAGCATAATTCACAATAGCCAAATTATGGAATCAACCTAGGTGTCCATCAACAGATAAATAGATTATAAAATTATGGGATATACACACAATGGAATTCTACTCAGCAATAAAGAAGAACAAAGTAATGTCATTTGCAAGAAAATGAAAGGACCTGGAGAACATTATGTTAACTGAGATTAGCTATCACAGAAAGTGAAGGGGCAGATGTTTTCTTTAATATGCACAAGTTAGGGAGTAACTGGAATACCAGAGGGACTCCAGATAATGGAGGAGAAACTTCACTGGAGCCAGGGAGTTGGTCTAAGGGAAGGGGAGGGGGAAGACTGAGGTTCATTAATGGAAAAACTACTATTGGCAGTGTGTACATATGTGAAGATATCAGCGTCAATCTCAGTCCTCTGTATTGGAAAGGGAGGAGATGGGGAGGCGGGAGGCGGGGGGTGGGAGTACCAAATGCTGTGTGCATGTATGTCGTTGTCAACATGATTTACATTATGATGTGAGACTATAATGAACCAATAAAAGATGTTTAAAAAAACCCTTTCTGGGGTAACAAGTCTCAGAAGTGACCTCATAAGCTTAACTTTAAACCAAAAAAGTAGAAATTAACTCTCCCGGCAGAAAAAGTTATTTCTTTTGCATAAGAAAATATGATAGCATTCAATTGCACCTTGAAAAATTGACATAAAAATGGTAATATGAAGCAAGTAGTCAGTAATTCTGAGACTAGCAGGAGTTAGTCATCAACTCTGTAAACAGACTCCGGGTTGTAATATTTTGTTGCTGCGTCACAAAACTGTCGTGAGAGTAGATATTAAAAAAAAAAAAAAAAAATCCAGTGAAATACTTCTTAAATGCTGAAGCTTTCTTCCTTTTGGAATACTTTCTCAGGTCTGTAAAAGGCATTCTCTATCAAACATTGCTAGAGAGCATGCAGAATGATCTCCTAGAGGAAGATCTAGAAATATCCCCCAAAATGATAGACGCACTAAACTTTGCATTCAGTTGTTGCAAATGTGGACTCTGTCCTACAGTCACATTCCACACAATAAAATCAATGTTATGCATGCTTGAGAATAGGAGATCCACTATATAGACAGACTGCATAAAATTCACACGATTGAATTCAACTCAATTTTTAAGTGGTGACTTCCACTTTCAGCCAAGATGAAGCAACAAGATCCTGATTTTCTGTTCTATTCAAAACAACAAAAATAGATGAAATATAAACACAATAATAGGCAAAATGATGAACATCATTTAAAATGGGGTGTTCAACTCTCTAGGGGCATTCAACCTCTGAGCTATATCACCCAGACCTTTTTATTTTTTATTTTGGAACAGGATCTCACTAAGTAGCTGAAGGTCTGGCTAATTTGCTGATGCAGGACTCAAACCTTGCTTTTGCATAAAGAAACTCTAGAAGAATAATTTTTTTAAAAATTAGTTAAATGGTTATTGGGTAGAGTGGATCTTCACTGTAACTTTTTGTTTCATTTAAAGTTTTTTACTATATGGCTGGACATGGTGGCGCACGCTTGAAATTCCAGTACTTGGTAAGTTGAGACAGGAACATCACAGGTTTGTGGTTGGCCTCAGCTACTTAGTGAGGCCCTCCACAACTTAGTGAGACCCTGCTTCAACATAAAGAATGGGGTGTAGCTTGGAGGTGAAGCTTGGAGGTAGAATGTAGCCGGGATCAATATCCACTACTGCAAAAAAATAAATAAACAAATAAGTAAATAAACAAATTTTTACCATATATACTATTTCAAAATAAATAAACTATTTCAAAAAATAAATAAACAAATAAGTAAATAAACAAATTTTTACCATATATACTATTTCAAAATATCACAGCCACTGGAATTTGTTGTATCTTCCTGTAATCCTAGTTCTTGGGAGGCTGAAACAGGAGGACCACAGGTTTGAGACCAGTCTCAGCAATTTAGCAAGGCCCTCAGCAACTAAGTGACACCCTGTTCCAAAATAAAAAAATAAAATTAGGTTAGGAGTGTAACTCAGAGGTAGAATATCCCTGTGTTCAATTTCAAGTAAAACACACACACACACACACACACACACACACACACACACACACACACACAAATAGCACAACCAAAAATAGTGCTACAACCCAAATATCAACCGATGGATAGATAAGTAAAAGATGATATAACCATTCAACAAATGATCCTCTAGAAATAAAAAGAAATAGAGTATTGCTACATGCTGCAACACAGATGAATCTTGAAAATATTATAAGTCAAAGAAGCCAGTCACAAAAGACTGCATATTCTATAATCCCATTTATAAGAAGTGTCCAGAATAGGCAAATCCATAAAGATGAAGATTAATGACTCTTAAAGGCTTTGGGCAGGGAATTGGTGTAACTGCTAATGGCTGTGGAGTTTCTAATGTGATAAGATGGTCTAAAATTAGGTTGTGTGATGTTGATTGCGCATATCTATAAATCTATGAGTGTACCGAAACCCACTGAATTGCACACTTTCAATGGTGAATGGTATGGAGATTGTAATTTCAGTAAAGCTCTCAAAATATTGTTTTCACAAATATTCATTGAAACTCACTGTATTTGAAAACTTTGTATACACTGTTTTTTGTTTGAGCTTATTGAATACCTACCCACGGAGAGAAATGGATGTTACGATCTTTCTCTGACTGACATAAAGAAATGAGAAACACATTACTGGTTTCCATGTGTTCTAGCAAAGTAGGACCTTTCAAAAGCCTATACTGATGCCCTTCAACCACACAAGGCCAGAGCTAACCCCATCCACACTCACTCTGTAGTTTTCTAGATGGTTCCACTGTTGCATTCATGTCACCTGGAGATGCACTTTTTCGCAAATTGGATCTGACCCACTGATAAAAATTCTTCCTATTCTCCCTCTGACAGGTGCCAAATCATCAAACATGGACTGATCCTCGTGGGCACAGAAGGTCGTGATAGGTTAGCTGAAGTATATTTGCCCTGATCAATTAATGAGGCAAGCCTAATATCATATGACTTATCAATTAAAGGTTCATTCAAGTTTCCAGGACTGTGTTATGGAACAGAGAATTTGAAACCTTAAATCCAGATGGGTGGTCCACAGACTGGACCAGCTGTGCAGAGGAAATGACAGGACAAAAAGAAACAAAGTCTAAGGTAGATAAGCCTGCATGGTAAAAGTTACAGAATTAGGTCAATAAAATGTCAGCGTCCAAGTACAGAAAAAGTACAAATTAGGAGCTTAGAAATAACTTAACTTGATTAAATTAGAAGGCGATGGGATAAGAAGACCACACACAGCCAGTAAAAAATAAACCCCGATCTAATTATTGTTCTTTCAAATTATTTAGAGAATCATTATAATTGGAAACAAAAATTCCATGCTGACAGAGGTGACAGGATTCTTCAGAAACTGCCACCCTAATGCAAAACCACAGAGTTAAATAGAGCTTCTATTTATCATCACACTCAAAAGCTAATGTGGAGGCAAAGACTTACAACTTGAGAGATTTTTAACAAGAAAGCAGGAAAAAGGAATAACGAAGCCAATCACTTTTCCTAAAGTTAATAAAGGATAAAAAGCAAAGTATTTGCCCTAAAGCTGTGCACGTTTTCGCCATCTATAAATGATCTTGCCACTCTATTTCCCAGTATTTTATTCTTAATTTAGGCACCCAGTAAAAACTGTAACATTTTCCTGTTTAAAATGAGGGCAAAAGAAAACAACATTCTGGATATCTCTAAATACCTGGATTGTGTCTATTTCCGAATCAGCTTCCTTTGCTTTCTTTACAGAAATATGAGAATTAAGAAGTATATCGACATAAAGGGAAGAAGAAAGGAAATCTTCAGAATTCCCTCTTGGGATAGGAACAAAATTAGAAAGTCTTCTCCCTGGCTTCCAGAGCCCAGGGCACAATGCATACATTGTCGTATTTGGAAGCAAGTAGCTAAGGCCTCCCCTCCCGTCTGAGAAGGACTACAGAAGAAGTCTCCCATGAACCCACTGTCGTCTAAACATGTACTTTGGCCAAGGGCTTTCCCTGGCCTGGGGTTTGCCAGATAACCACCAGCTTTAAGGAAAACACTCATCCTTAAAATTCCACTATCTGTTATAATGTAGACTCCACAAGACCCAGGGCTAATGTGTTTGGAAGAGGCTTCAATTAAGCCACTTTCTAAACATTTCCCTGCCCTGGATCCTTACACATCTCAAAGGTGTCACCACGCAGGCTCTGCATATTAGACCCAGTTGACAATGATGAACTATGCACATGTCTTCTAAGACGGTTCCTGACACAGACACCCTTGAAAAGACAGAGCTTCTCACAAAAGGCCCAAGAAACCCAAGAGCAGCCTCTGCACCATTCCCACTCATGAACAGATAAATGGAATATGTCTGCCACCTACGAATGCCTCAAGGGAGTCCAGCTGAGGACGGATGGACAAATGAATCAAAAACAGGACTTGTAGAAACTCCACAGGGACCAAGGCTGGCCTCTTGGGCAGGAAGGGAGGAAGAGAGTCCCTAGAAGGGCCTGTCTCTACCTGAGCCTGCACTGACAGGCCAGGATCAAGACCTCTTTGCAGACAAAACCAAAGTCCATGGAGAGGAAAGAAAAATTGTGAAGCAGAAATGTGTCCATTAAAGGCTGGCTGAGAAAACCAAATAGTGGACGGACACATTTCTTTGTGGGTTGATGAATGCACAAACCAGGCCTTACCTTCTTCTTTATCCTTCCCGTTCTGTCCAGCCCCATCAGGATGAAGCTCTTGCTTTGAAAGCAGGACTCGTTTTCTATGATGCTCAGAGAAGGTGAGAGTAGGAGGAGCCCTTGAGTCATCAGGATGCATGCGAGTGCAGCAGAGAGGTTCTGGGGTTCTCCCAGAAGCCCTGTCTAATCTTCAGAATGGAGGGAGGGTTTATGAAGCCAACCATCGGACATGAAAAAAATTCCAAATGGCTTTTCTAAATGGTTTTATTTATTTTTAATGTTTTTCTGCTTTTATTGGTGCACTATAGTCTCACATCATAAGATAGTTCATGGTGTAGTGACACACATGCACACGGCACTTGGCAGGCTTTCCCCTGACTCCCTCCTCACCTCCTTTTCCCCATACATGATATTAAGATAGGCCTTGGTATTCTAACATGTGTAAATAACGGCAATGGAAGTGTTTCCTTCATTAGTTTTCCCTCTTCCTTCCTCCCCTCCCCTAGATCACCTCCCTTGCTCATCCATTACCTAAAGTCACTCTTGTATCTCAGTTACTCCCTAGCTTCTGCATATGAGAGAAAAATACATGACCCTTCACTTTCTGTGACTGGCTAGTCTCACATAACATTCTTCGAGTCCATCCATTTTCCTGCAAATGATGTAATTTGTTTTTATGGCTCAGTAGAATTCCATTGTGTGTATACCTCATAATTTTGTAACCCATTCATCTGTTGATGGACACCTATTTTGGTTCCATAATTTGGCTATTATGAATCATACTGCTATAAACGTGGATGTGCGTGTGTTACTATAATATTCTGATTTCAGTCCCTTTGGAAAGATACCCAAGAGGTATAACGGGATCATGTGGTGGATCCATTCCCAGTTTTCTGAGGAATCTCCATAGCACCTGCACTATTTTGCAATCCCACCAACAGTGCAAAAAATTCCTATTTCCCGCACATCCTCATGGGCATTTATTGTTGTTTGACTTCTTGAGGATTGCCGTTCTAATTTGGATTAGCTGGAATCTCAGTATAGTTTTGATTTGCATCTCTCTGATTGCAAATCAAAAAGAGAAGGGGGGTCATCATACTTCAAAACCCAGCTACAAAGAGAAAAAAAAAAAAGGTCTATATTTAAATGTTTGCTTACTGATTAACTCTCAGTGGAACATGCTATGAAGAATGGAGATGACCCTATCTCCTCTACTGTAAGTGTTGTGTCTATCCTAGGTTTGCCAGCAGCAATGGCCCAGAAAACAACAACCATCAGGCATGTGCGGACAGCAATGAGGGGTGAATGAGACTCATGGTCCTTTTCAGGTTTTACTGCAAAGTGAGTAACAATTAAAGTTACAAAGCAATTAAGTTACAAAGTAATAAGCACTGTCTCCAACAGATATTAGAAGTAAGTCGGGCATGGTAGCATGCACTTGTAATCCCAGTACTTGGGAGGATGAGACAGGAAGATCACAGGTTCATGGCCAGCCTCAGCTACTCAATGAGAACCTCAGCTACTTAGTAGAACCTGTTTCAAAATAAAGAGTAAAAAAAATAGGGCCAGGGGTGTAGCTTGGTCTTAGAATGTCCCTAGGTTCAATCCTTTGTACTGAAAAAAAAAAATAGAAATAACAAAAACAATTAAAAACATAGCTAAAATTTAGAATCCTCAGTGACTTAAGGTCATGATTGACTTAAGAAACACCAGAAGTAGACCAACTGGAGCATGGAAACCATAATTCAAGCAATTTCTGAGCATAACTTCCTGTCCCCTCTCTGGTTCTCCTGACTTGAATTCCACGTAGACAAGTGTGCTAGAAGCTTCTTAAGACACCTTCCATTCCTCCTGGTGGATTGCTGAAGTTCATCATGACTCTATAATAACAAAGCGTTGAACTTGATGAACCGAGAGACGAAGAGCATTTTGCAACCACCACTAAATGCCCTACCAGATAACCTGGGAAGACAGGGAGCTGGTTCTCTGAGTGACACCTGGCAAAGGTGCTCCTGGGTCCCTCTGGAGGATGGAGGGGTGTCAGAGGTAGACATGAGTGCCCTCCAGAGAGCTCATGCATCAAGCTCGGGGTTGACATGCAATGGATTTATCTGGGTGGTGGCCAGGGAGAAGGTGGGCCCCTGGTGGTGTGGCCTTGGGGATTCCGTGTGGTTCCTCCTCCTTTTGCTTACTTTTTCTTGCTTCTGACCTCCATGATGTAAGGAACAGAGCCCGGGTGCTCTCCCTCTCTCTGCTTCCCGCTGTCATGGTCTGAGCTCCAGGTCTGCACCCAGCCTCACACAGACTGAACTCTGAAATCTCCAAAAAGCTGTGAGCAAAAAAACCTTCTTTCATCTGAGTTGTGGGGTCAGCTGTCTTGGATTATAGTTCTGAGAATGCTGACTGAGACAGATGCGGCTGAACCACACAACTTCTGTACCCAAAAGTTGTGCTAAGGGGATATATAACAGTTATGCTTTAAGGGCATAGATCATAAAATTCATAGCTCTCCCCCCTCACAGACCATGGGCTTATTGTCCTCTAATCATAGAGGTGTCTTCCCAAAGCCCCAAATTATAGAAGTCTTTCGCATCCTATAAATAATTATTTGAAACAGCTACCTCACACCTAATAAAATTGGCTGGTGGGGAAGCACAGACCTGGCGTATTCCTAGAGAATGTTACCCTCTTTCCTTTCAGTCTAGGATGTACTTTGTAGTTGCAACAAGCAAGAGAATACCACAGCCACACCCTAAATATTTCATGGCGAGAGATCTTACAGATGAGCATTCTTGTACATGTGTCACTGGATTCTGACATACATGTTGGGGGAATCCTGTAGCTGCTAGGAGAGCTAGGTGTCCCACACAGAGAAGATCCGCAAGAGTGCACAAATGAATTCAATGATTCTATTTGTCAATAAATTATCTCCCAAGAAAAGCTCCACTTATTTTGCATTTGTTTTGTTTTCTCTTACACTTGATTCTAAACTCCCAACAGAACTCACTGGCAGGGAGGGAACTTACTCCTGGCGGTAAGCTCTGCCTGGGATTCCCTCGCAGGGATTTGCTCAGATCCCAGGGTCTGGGAACCACTTGTGAAGAGTCTTATCAATCCACTCTTATTATCACTGACTCGCCAACTGTCTGCCTCTGCCTGGCCCCTGGGATCTGGCAGCTCGGCTGCTTCTGGGAGTCTGGAAAGCCCGGGCGTTCTGGGTTTTGGAGGCTGCTGCTAGATATACCGGGGGCTCAGCTCATCTGGAGCCCTGCTAGCCGTGCACTGGACCTGGCTGACCCCCACCTTGGACCTCCATCTTTCGCCTCTGGGGGACACCTCCCCTTTATTGGTCCCTCAAAGCATTTCTCCCTCACCTCCTTTTAATAAATTTTAGCTGTTGCCGAAGATAAGTCATTGTCTTTCACCAATGTTTGCTTTGAGGCCCACAAAAATCTGAGGCAAGAATAAAACTGAAGGCTAGTTACCTTAAGGGCATGGGGGCAGTGTTCCACAGAGAGAAAATACAAACTGATGCATCAAGAAATTACCCCACATCAGATCCTGCTCTGCTCTGACCGTGGGACTCACTCAAGCTGTCTGCTCTTCCATTTTTCTCTCTTCCATTTTTCTCTTTGGCATAGGTAAGAGTTAAAATTCTTGCAGTGCCCCTCCAGTTGTAATGTCTTGTGTTTGTCTTATTTACTATGATTAACTTTTTTTACTTAAATATTTATTATTCAAATTTATTTATATATATATATTTACCTATCAAGTATATAAATATATATTTATATATTAAATATATGAATATACAAATATATAAATATACAAATATATAAAATGTAAATATATAAATATATAATGTTACTATATTTAAATATATATTAGATATGTGTATGAATATATATATTTGGCACTGCAAATATATATATATATATTT
The DNA here is from genome assembly GCA_004027655.1 of Graphiurus murinus. NCBI lineage: Eukaryota > Metazoa > Chordata > Mammalia > Rodentia > Gliridae > Graphiurus > Graphiurus murinus. The sequence goes on from PVLC010019731.1 coordinate 9,968, forward strand.
TTTTTTTTTGGTAGTACCATGAATCGAACCCAGGGCCTAGCACATGCTACACAAATTCTCTACCACTGAGCTACACACCCAGTCCTCAAAATTTTATTTTTGTACAGCATTCAGTAACAAGTCAAATAATGTATGTATGTGGTGGGGGGTGCTGGCTTTGTAGTACCACCATGGTTCTGATTATTAATTTAACCTTAAGTACTTACTATGAGTTAGAGACATCATGACCAGACAACCCTTCGGGCATTCCCAGCTTCCCCAGGTTGTCCATTTCAATCCACTTCCAACACATCTATGAAGAATTAGGAATAATGGCATGAACCTGTTTCATAGGTACAATTTAATGTCTCAGTATTAACAATAAAAAATAAGAAATGACAGTGGAGCAAACATTTTAAATACAAGAAAACGTAATTAACGTGATATCACTGCCTAAATGGAAGGCTGCTTATGTATTAAAGGGAATAGGCCTTAAAGCAGTAGAAAAGGAATTTAAAAAGAAAATAACATGTGATAAAGGAAATAAATGTATTCAGAAATATTAAGGTGAAAGCTAAAAAATAAGGTGAAGCTTGAGGCTCGTGACAAAGTGCACAGAGCTGACATTCTCACAACTGAAAAATCTGCTCATAATTCTGAGAAGTAAAAGACAGGGTATGGGAAGAGACTCAAAACACCTCATCAGAAAGCGTCAGTGGCAAGAGACTTCTGAAAGCAATTAAGAGAGGAAATTGGGAGATCAAAGATTGGAGGGGGAGAGCAGGGCGATGGTGTGGATGCAAAGGTGGTCTCGCATGGGGAGAGAGGGCGGGATGTCCGCATGGGGTAGGAAGGAACAGCGAGATGAAAAGTCAGACACTGCCCTGGGACTCCATGCTCCGCAGCCCAGCTGGGCCAGCAAACACGTCAAAGATAACACTGGATCAAAGAATCAGCGACAGTAAATGGACGCACAGGATTAAAATGATAACTATTCCTCAACATGCAAGATATGAAAAAAAAAAAAAAAAGATCGGCGAAAGCAGAAGCTCATAAATGGAAACTTGATGAACCCATTGTTAGTTCAAATAGATTTTGTTTTGCCTAGGTTGTTAATTTGTAGACGTCCTGGTCATATCATAAGAGTAACCTTTAGAAGATTAAGACAAGTGAAGTAATGCATACTGTTTTTATTTATTTATTTTTTTTTGGTATAAATTGTTCCATAAGGCATTGTGAAATGCCTCCAAAATCTTTTAACAATCGTGCTTAGAAAGGATGATGCATTGGTAAATGCTTGATAAAATGTTTGATAGTCCCCAGATAGAAGGAATCTAAATAATCAGGACAGTATTATTACGTAAGTTTATTGTAGAATTAGTTCAAATTAGTTTAAGATTGTTAAGAAAAATTTTTGTACAATTGTACAGTGTTTTAAGATAATATATTACTTTAAGTATAAGTAAATAATATTTACATGCCTTAGATATCCTGATTTTAAAATACTGAATTATTTAACAAGGTTTTATTGCTACCTATTCAAGGATGAAAGCAAAGCATATAAAAGTGTGTATTGCTTCTATTTCCTTATGAAGGGGCAAACTTTCTAATCTCATGTTGTTCAAATAATCATGTAAGAGATTTAAGAAATGTTAAAGCCGGGAACCTGTCAGTCATTACCATCATTTATTAGGAAGAAAACCTCACAATTCATAAAGAAGCAATGAAACTAGTATATATTCTCCATAGAGAAATTCAAATCTCACATAAACGTTGAGGAGTCTTGAAAAAGAATGGAATTAGAAAGAGCTCCATATGCCAGCATTTTCCTGAAATACAATGTCAGCAAACCTTCCATTCTTTTTAGAGCACATTTTGAAAATGAAGCAGAAAAAGTGGAGGGAAGAGGGGTGAAATTCTTGGGACTCTGATGGGAATTTTTTTCTAGGAATGGTGAGGACAAGCAATAAAGAAATAGTTCAGGGTTCCGTTCTACTACTTGTTGCTTCTTGTTTGAAAAAGAATTCATAAATCTAATACCTATTCTAAGAACATTTATGTAACTATCTAAGATAATGTTTCCCTCAAGGCACGAGTAAAGCACAGCTCTGGGGCTCAGGAGCGTAGAGTGAGGGTCCTTGATGGAAAGTGAACAGGGAGGGAACCGAGGAACCAGCAGAATGTGAACGAATGGCATTCTGAAAGCCAGCATCGCGATGCTGGCTGTTGTAAAATTATTCATACACATATGCTAAGAAAAGAATGATAAATGGCAGGGTCAAATCCTCACTTCTTATGCAGTTACGCTGCTGATTTGTATCTTCCACACAGAGCATGTTTAGAATTGCAATAGTTTTTTAAACTGGAGCAGAGTTAAGATTGTGTCTTTGGAAATTTTAAACATTCTTGAATGATTTAAGGAATCATTAGCTTCCCTATAAAAATGAGCCTCCATATTAAATATGTGCCTTGAAGCGATGTGTGGAACCAAGTACTGATTTAATCTAATAAACTCAAATTACACACACACACACATACACAAAGTACCACACCCTGGGTTACTCTGCCCAGCTATGTGTCTAAACACTTTGGAGAAATTTGTGGAGCTGCTGATACCCATCCGAAGGCACATTCTATAGATAAACAGAAGACTTTGTTCACTGTGTCTTTTCATTCGGAGCCTTTCATGAGCTGTGAATTCCCTCTAAAAGCACCTATCAGCATGAATAAACTGATAAAAGTGAATGTGCGAAATGCCTTTCACTTAACTAACAGGCATGACTCCAAATTCTGGAACCCCCACTGCTTTCATCTGAAACCCTACCCAGGATGATGGTAAACATGATTTGATGGAAGGTCCTTCACCAAAGTCACAGGATCTTTGGCCTATTGTGGCGGCGATGCTTAATGGAAGGCTTTGTCAGGCGTGATCCATTCCTGTACAGTCTTTCAGATTACCCTGTGACTGTGGGATCCCATTTTGGACAAAAAGTCAGATTAATAAATCCGTTCGGCCTTTCCAGAACACTCATTTACTCCTCGTTCATTCAGCAGCTGCCACCCAGGGTAACACAGGGGGGACAACATGATGGCCCGGGTCTCCAACGTCCCAAGTTTATAAAAAATAAGTGGGGAAGACTTAGAGAACTGTGGGGAGACACTGACAAATTCACAATAGTGGGATATCTCAATTATTGAAAGAACAAGAGAATAAAAATATTAGAAAAGACAGGGAAAGCTTGCAAGATAATAATAAAAAGTCTAAAGAACATGCCCAGAACCAGGAGCACAGAGAATATCCATGATCTCAAGCACTCACAGATTTTTTTTTTAAACTGTCAGTCACACATTTATAAGAAAGTCTCAAGAATTTGAAAGGAGGTACATTGTAAAGAAAAATAAAAGGTGACAAATCACAGTAACTAAAAGTAAGTTAAAATTCCCATATGTTTTGAAGATCTCAGATACTTCTAAATATCAGTAAAATGAACATACAATGGAAAGGGAAAAAAAATGATACCCAAACCTCAACAATAATGAAAATACATATTTACACTTGTAATATTCAGCAAATTAATATTTTAAAAAACTGATCTTTAAATTTTTATAAGAAAAATGATGAGATCAGTATCTTGACTAGCAGTGAGAAACAATGCAAAAGAACCAACCCAAAGAAATTAGAAAAAAAAAAAAGGAGATAATGAGATAATGTAGAAATTACTAAAATAGAAACATATACAATAGAAAATCAACAAACCCAAAAATTGACTCTTCAAGAGAACTAATACAACAAATAAACTTCTGGTGAAACTATAATCATAACATGAAAGAGGTACAAATACTCCACACAATAAATGTAAAGGGAGACGAATTTATAGACAGAGAAGAGACTCAGTGTGTAAGAAGAGAATATTATGAACAGATATATTTCAGCATTTAGAAAACAGACCAAATGGACAAGTTCCTAGAAAAATAGAATTTTTCAAAACAGATTCAAAGAGAAATATAACGTGTAAGGAATTCTAACTTATTTTTAAAACTTTTATGAATAGTTTTAAATCTTTCCACAAGAAAGACATCTGGCCCAAGTGGTTTTATAGGACTTTTCCATATTTTTCCACTTTCATATAAACTTTTCCAGAAAATAGAGAAATAGGAATTAGTCTCCAACTCATATGATGAGACTTACATAACTATGATCCCAAAGCAGACAGGACTGAATGAGAGAGAAATTCAGAACAACTTCACTCGGGAATAGAGAAGCAAAGTTTATAATGGAGTGATAGAAATGCCAACTGAACCACGGAAGAAGAAGAAGAAGAAGAAGAGGAGGAGGAGGAGGAGGAGGAGGAGGGTGGTTGCAAAATTGGGTTGATCCCAGGAGTGCAAAGGAGGGAAGCTTCAATAAAGAAAAATTACAATTCACCACATTAAAAGATCAAAGGGAAAAACCATATAATCATCTCACTAGATACAAAAATAATGTAAAAGGTAATGAAAGTATTACCAAACATGAAATTAAATGAAATCCATTAGCAAGATAAATACACTCAAGATAAACCTAGAGCAAATGGAATTCCTAATGATAAATATTTTAAAGTATTTTCTTCAAAACTGACCTCCAGCCGGATGTGGTGGTGCATGCTTGTAATCCCAGTACTTGTGTGGCTGAGACAGGAGGATCACAGGTTGGAGGATAGTCTCAGCAAGTACTGAGACTCTCACCAACCTAATGAGACTGTTTCCAAATAAAAATAAAATAGGAATGGAGGTGTAGCTCAAAGTAGAACACCCCTGGTTTCAAGCCCCAATGCCACACATACACACACATAAATAAATAAATAAATAAATAAATAAATAAATAAATAAATAAATAAATAAATAACATTTACCTCCAAAGAAATTAAGATGTCTCTACATCAAAAGATGCCTCCAAGAATATAAAAAATAAAAAAATAAACTAGAAATGACATTCTCAATACATATGACCAAAATGAAAAAATAGCTTATAGAACAAGTGGAAGAATTTTCCTCAGTCTATTCATACTGCTACAACAAAATAGACTAGACACTAGACTGAGTAATTTTATAAATAGTCAGAATGTATTGCTCACGGTTCAGGAGGATGGGCAGTTCAAGACAGAGGCATCAGCAGGTTCAGTGTCTGGTGAGGGCTTCCTCTTGCCTTCAAAGATGGCACCTTTTGTTGCTTCCTCCCATGATGTAAGGGGCAAACACAAGCCCTTGACCTCTTTCATAGGGGCGCCGATCCACTTCAAGAAGGTTCTACTCATAAATCAAGCATCTCCTAAAGGACTCATCTTCTAACATAGTTTCACTGGGGATTCAACTTCAACATGGATGTTGTGGGAGGCGCACACGTTCAGGTCAGAGCAAAATCACAGGTCATGTGGAGAGAATGGCAAATAATCTACAGAAACACTGGCAGCAGATATAAACAGCCATCCACACAATGGCTCCAAACAAGGGGGAAAAAATGTCCACCTCCTTCATAACCAATGAAATGCAAATATAAGACCTGTTGCTGTTTCATAATTTGCAAAGTTTATGAAGTCTGGCAATATAAGTTTTTGAGTGCATGGTAGACCAATGGAAGCACCAGCATAGTGTCACTAGAAACGGAATTTAGTACAAGCACTTTGGAATATAACAAGCATTAACTTTTAATATTTACTTATCCTACAACCCAGCACATTGTCTCATAGGTCCTCACAGAACCTAGGAAAACCCTTGAAGATATGAATGAGGAGATGGTTCCATAATTTTTCATAGGTATTTGCGATGGCAAAAAATAAATAATGGAAATCAGCTCATGATTAGCAACAAACTAGGATAATCTGCAATAAATTCATAAAATACGAAGTATTACAAAATAAAAAGCAAAGAAAAAGTTATTTATTAACCGTACAGGTTCTTTTGTTGTTGTTGGTGGTGGTGCATTGTAATCATATATCTTTGTGAGGTGCAAGCAGGTAGAGACATACATGCACACATCTCTCATTTAACCGTTCCCCATTTCCACCCCATTTCCTCTCCCTCCCTCCTTCTCATGTTCAGTTTAGTGATTGACTTTGATATGTTTGTGAAAGTACATCATATGCATTAGGGTGTTTCCCTCCCCCCATCACCTTTAGCTAAGTTTTTTTCCCTCTTGGAAGTACTAACCTTGGCCTGCAAATGCAGAGAAATGAGGTCCTCGGCAAGAAGCCCTCAGGCCTGGGACCAGCATCACTGTATAACATGGGAACTCTCATAAAATGCAAAACCTCTGCCCCCGGCAGCCCAGGCCTGCTGAGTCAGAGTCTACATTTTAACAAGATTTATATACATCTTAAAATTAGAGAAGTATCGTCCTAGCTTTGCAGTACCCATTTCTCAGTCCTGTGTCAACTAGTTGGACCCTCTACTGCATTCAAATATTGTTTGCAGAGATTCTAACATTATTCATTCAAACAGGCATCAATGTATTAAACATCTTCTGAGCTGCTTCTCTGTGCAAGCAACTTCATAAGTGCTGGGGACACAAATAAACCTCTCTTGGGCCCTAGTGTCACAGAGCTTAGACACACACACGCACACACACACACACACACACACACACACGCACACACACTTGCATATATGGAAATGCAGACAAATTTATGAGTATACACATGTCTATTTTATGTACATACATACACACATATACACATGTGTACAAGTTATATAACCCCACATGAGTAAATTCAATTTTTCTTTCGTATTTTCCCAATGTATGTTAATTTTACATAATGTTCATATAAGGATGTGCACATACCCATTTTATTCTCGCCTCTGTCTCTGTATATCCCTATATCCCTAACATGAGTTGCAATTGTGCCTCTTTCTAGTGATACAACATGAGTGCTTTCACAAATTTCCCAGTCACATCCTACATCAGACTGAAGAAATTTTGGAGCTTAAACAATAACATAAACTCTGGATACCTTTTGCACTTAAGCTTACAACAGAGGGCATGATTTTCAGCCAAATCCACTGGGCTGACTGGCCCTCATCCATTTGACCTTTGAATTGCTTTCAGGATAACCAGCTCAGAAACCAATTCAAGTAAATTTCTAAAAGGCCTTGTAATCTTCCTAGTGTAAATTCTGCTCTTCTATACAATACATAATTCTGCATAATTTCTTCTATACTATATATTTTATCACCTTGAAATAAAATTCACAATAGCATTCCATAACTAAGAAGTTTGCATAATATCCCTACACAGAAAGAAAAGAAAAACTTATAACAAAGTAATGCGTATTTCACATTTAAATGCTCAGGCTAGACAATTTTAAATGCTCAAGTATTTATATTTCACATAGAATATGATGGCTACAGTTGTAAATGCCATCTGATATGAGCGTTCTTTGTTAGATCCAGGACCCAGAGGTACTTTTGTTATCTCTGACTTCGATGGGTAGCAGCTTTGGGTAAGGTTTTGAATAAAAAATGAAAATATCCTTCAATTTGCACAATAGCTTCACTTCTAGAAAAATCCATTACATATTTCAAACTCATACCCTTAAAGAACTATATATTAAAAAGTAATTAGGCTCTAATGCTCAGATTATTTTTAAGCAGTTTTTTTTTTCTTCTTTTCTTTTTTTAACCTGGAAGATTGTACGGTAAGACATTAGAAATTTGCACAAAACTTTATAACAAAGTTATAGGACAACTTTTTGTTGTGCAGTCCAGATCTGGTCTTTGCAGAACATCTCCTATCCTTGGTCCTTAACCAATAATCATTATGACCCCCCAGTCCAGTGTGAGGATAAAAATTGCCCCCACAAATTTCATCAGAAGAGGAATCCTCTAGGAGGCAGTGCTACCCCACTGAGACCAGGGCCCTAACCAGGCTCTGTGGAAAGTCCTGCCCATGACCCCAGGTTTCCTTTGAAAAAGCACCACCCGTCTCTGTGCCTGGGAATGCCATTGTCATAAATGGACATTTACCTCCATCACTTCTGAATGTCCATTCCTCCAAACACTGGTGCGGTCCTACCAGCTACCAGGAGCCTACTGTTAATTATTTAGAAATTTTGCAAGCCAATTGAAGCCATGTGGGTAGCTTAAATCAACCATGGTAAGAATATTTATATGTCAGAAGTTGGCAAATGCTACATATAAGGCTTGTGTGTGCAGGGGTCAGCCTGCAAATATTTAACAGCACACACCTGATTTTTATGAAAGACCTTTGACAACTTCCTTAGTTGCTGTTTTGCATACTCAGAGCTTCCTGTGTTGGCGCACATGCATTATTCTCTTTTCACTGATAAAGCAGACTGATACTACTCTTGGACACTCCACCTTACTGTTTCAATACATTAGGCCAGAAGGCACCAGGCACCTACTGAGCTTCAAGATTGAAAAACTTGCCATTAATATTAAGGTACTAGCCGGGCGTGGTGGCGCACGCTTGTAATCCCAGCATTCGGGAGGCTGAGACCGGAGGATCCGGGTTCGCAGCCAGCCTCAGCTACCTAGTGAGGCACTTCGCAACTTAGTGAGACTCGGTTTCAAAATAAAGAATAAAAAATAGGGCTGGGGGTATAGCTCGGAGGTAGAATGCCCCTGAGTTCAATCCCCAGTACCGCAAAAAAAAAAAAAAAAAAAAAAAATTAAGGTACTAAAAGTGCCTATTACCTTCTTCTGAAAGCACCAGTTGCAATCTACTTATAACAAGACACACATGCATACACACACAAGCACACATTAGGCGCTAATTACATACCAAAAAGAGAGCATTATAAGAAGTGTTGATGAAGGCCAAACTTTTTCAAAAAAGGGGAAAATAAAATGGAGAACCTGGGATGATCTGTCCTGTGTGTGCGCCCAGGCCAGGGCTTAAGCCTCCAGTGGTTAGGAGAGGATGACTGTCTGTTGGTGGAGCAGAGAGCTCTGTGATTGAGGCGGTGAGTTTGGCTTAGAGACCTGAAACTCTTCTTGGACCTTTGCCCAGAAATCAGCACCCTGAGAACTCAGCCCTAGCTGCAGCTGCCCCCTTCCCTTGAGTCTGGGAATGCCTGTGCTTGGAAATGGCAGAGAAGCGCCACCCCAGGTAGGGTGGGCAGGAACTGGGGCGCATGAGACAGGGAGAGGAGCCCCTGGGTAGCTACTGCAGGCATCTGCTTGAAGGTCCAGTTTGGAGCTTCCAGAAATGCCCAAGAGTTACTTTAAGTAAAAACGAAACTTGGTGGAGATTGACATTTGAGTTACTTTTCAATGAAGAACGTTGTTTACTGAAACTATCTTGAAACAAACTTCTGACTCTGTAAGTTGCTGTAAATTCAGTGTCCCTAAACGATAGGAGGCATCATTGTCTGCTGAGGGTCTTTTGCTAAAATTCAGATTCCCGATCCATCGCCCCCATTTATCATGCTAGGGGCTCGGTAGAATCTGGGAAGTTGCGTTTTTAACAACCACCCTCTAATGCAGAGAGTTTTGAACATAACTGAGGAATCCCTTGCTTTTGTTTCTAAACAGAAAGCAGAGAGGAAGAAAATTGTTTCTGTTCATTAAGAAATTCATCCCTCACATGATCGAATCAGGTTCACACATTAATCCCAGAGTGGGAAGGAACACCTTCTAGTTACTCTTCTCAAATTCTTCCTATGAATCTGCCTGATTAATATCCTTTAATGTTGATTAAATTAGATCTTAAGGGTTTAACATATTGCAAAGACAAATATCACACCATAGAAGCAAGAACCAGCACACATTCAATTACCAATATATTACAGATGATTTCATTTGTAATCTGTAAACAACAAATCCACAACGGTCAGATTAGCTAGTGACGAACAGAATGTGCTAAATCCTCCACTGTTTTAAGTGTGTGTTAATTCAGGTAGGGTAAAACATGACAGGCATGCGTTTCCATTCTGCATTCCTTCCTTTTTGCCAAAACCCCACAAACCTGACCTTCAGATCCTGTCTATACGACAGCCGCAGGATCCTAAGGAAAATGTCAAACAATGTTCTAGTTCTTTTTAACTTGGAGCAAAACAATAGTTTATTTATCCAGTCGCTCAGTCCTTCACTCACTGAAGAGATCAGTTCTGGCACTGTTTCAAAACAATAGTGGC
>PVLC010019731.1:20176-30304 GCA_004027655.1 Graphiurus murinus
AAAAAAAAAAAAAAAAAAAAAAAAAAAAAACAATAGTGGCAGATCTGGAGGGGCAAAGCACGGTGGTCATTGTTGAACTTGCTATACAACACATAATACGCCGACATATTATAAAGGAGCATTGGTCTCCCGCCAAAAACAGTGACATAAAAATTCCTGTTGTCAAGTTTCTGAGGTCTGGACTCTTGAGTCTGTTTTTTTAATCCTTCAAACCTAGTTATTCTTCAAAAGAGCACATGTATTTTCTCTCTCTCTCTCTCTCTCTCTCTTTTTAACTTCTATTATTTGGGGCAGGTGAATTTTTCATTTATTTGTGTATGGATGAGCCAGCTTTGACCAAATAGACAATTAGATGAAAGGGAGGGTATGTGAAATGTGACTGACAATGAGCATGGTCATCAGTAAGATGACTTCTTATGTCACTCATGGTTATAATTTCAATATTCATATTATACTGCCTTGCATCCTGGTGCCCAAACTGTATTTCTTTCTCTTTTTTTTTTTTTTTTTTTTTTTTTTTGCGATACTGGGGATGCAACCCTGGAGGGTTCTACCTCCGAGCTACACCCCCAGTCCTATTTTTTATTCTTTATTTTGAAACAGGGTCTCACTAAGTTGCAGAGGGCCTCACTATGTAGCTGAGGCTGGCCATGAACCTGCAATCCTCCAGTCTCAGCCTTCCAAGTACTGGGATTACAAGCATGCACTACCATTCCCAGCTCCAAAACTGTATTTCACAGTTACTGGAATTACATTTTGTGACTGCCTGAAAACAAATGAAAGCTATAAAGGAGATCTCTAACCTTTGAAATGTTTATACTGAAAACAGTTGTAATTTAACTGAGATTCACTATCCGTCCATTTTTATTATTATTTACTAGCTTCCTGAACAGTATTGCAAATCATTCAAACAGATTTGGTTATCCAAATACTAAACGCTTCCTGATAAATTATAATCGAAAGTTAAAAGTACAAATCACATGTAATATATTAATGTAGATTATCACTTACTGGGGCCAGAGGGTATGACTTCAGTGTGAGCATGCTTACGGAGATAAGAGCAGGGCAGCTGTGTCTTCTGATCTATGTGGTGTCTGGCCAATGGTCCTAGCGATGGCTGAGATCAGGATGCTTGCAGGTGGTGGCCTGGGAGCTGTCAGGGGAATGAGAGTGTCCCCTTCATGCTTCTTGATATCTTCAGAAGCCACTGGCTCCCAAAACAGCTAGCAGTGGGCTACTCAGCATAAATGTCTGGCCCAATGTGATACTGACTTAACACCATTCTTTCCAGGCAATAAAGGTTTATATTAAATTACAACACAAACAATAATACTATACCATCCTAGGCAAAGTGTCTTTCTAAACCAAAACATAACAAGGAATCAAGCACTCACCAATGTCTTTAATCATTTTGAATAAATGAAATAAATCAGCTCATCAAAGGCTGATGTATTAAGATACAAATTTCAGGGTATGCCAACATTAAAGTTTTTTCTTTACAAAAATCCCTTGTAAATAATGCAGTTTGTAAATACATTATAAGAAGAGGCTTTTAAATTGATGTGTTCATATCATATTCCCCTTTTTTTTTTTTAACCATATCCTATGATCTAGAGAAAAGTATACAAACAGTAAAAAAGCAAAAGAAAAATTAACAAATTAAGAAGAAGATAGCCTGCTGGGCTTCGTGTAACAAAAATGGGGGCATTTTCCTAGCACAGCGTAATAGGACCATTTGGTATTTTCCTCGGGTTAAGGAAAGGAAAGCATTTTTTTTTTTTTTTTTTTTGCGGTACTGGGAATTGAACTCAGGGGCATTCTACCTCTGAGTTATACCCCCAGCCCTATTTTTTATTCTTTATTTTGAAACGGGGTCTCACTAAGTTGCGGAGTGCCTCTCTAGGTAGCTGAGGCTGTCTGCAAACCCGGATCCTCAGGTCTCAGCCTCCCAAATGCTGGAATTACAAGCATACGCCACCTTGCCAGGCTAAGGAAAGCATATTCTCCGGGACATATTACAATAGTAATCTGTACAGGATTAACTTTACCATAATACAGGGCATCTTTCTCTCTAGACAAAAATTATTTATTATTTTGCTAAATTTTTATAAGTAGTCTTCTCTTATTTTAAGAAGAAAAAAAATAAAATTTGAAAGGCAAATGATACACTTACAGTGCACCAAGGAGATGCAAAGATAGAATGTCCCTGGTCTGTGTGTCTTCTCAGATCTCAGTGTCTAATGGAAGAGACAGACTGACAGATGACCAACAAGGACACAGGCTAGCCACAGGAGGGGCATTAGCGGAATATAAAGCAAAGTAGTATCTCTGGAAATAATTCTGCCTTAGAGCATCTCTGGCCATTACACTTGCAGGAGTTGTTGGAGGGAAAGGAAGGTGTTTATGGGTGATGGTGCTTGAAGAGGACTTTCAAGAAAAAAGAGCAGACGGGTCCAGCAAGATGGTGTGATGCAGCTAAAGGGTGAGGTGGGCAGGCTGGACGTGGTGGGGAGAAGGACCTGAGAAGGCCACTCCAATTCTTTTCCACAAGCTTTGGGACAACGATGAGTTTAATAAAGGAAATGGAGAGAATAAGACCAATTTCCTGGGATGAAGCAAAGGTGGGTCTGAGAGTTCAGGTGCCCGGTGAGGTGTTGAGGATGCACGTGGATGGAGAAGGTCAGGGACGGTCAGCACCAAGGACAGGTGGCGCTTAGGTGACAACAGGATACAGGCTGAAAGCGATCTTTGATAAAGAAGAGAAGATAAAAGGGGAGGGAAGGAGAGAGGAAGAGAAAGGAAAGAGGGGAGAGGAAGGAAAGAGGGGAGAGGAAGGAAGAGAGAGGAAGAAATAAGAAGACAGGGAAAGAACTTTGGTGTTTGATATTTTGATTTTCAACCCAATTCCAACGAAACAGCTCAACTAAACAGAACTGTCCCTCTTTGGATGAAGACTCAGGCCCTTGATAGTCCTGCTCCTACCTCCCTGTCTCAGGCTCTCAACTCTAACATCACTGATTTTCTTTTAGATTTTGGGGAATACATTGCTGATTCCTGTATCATGAAGCCAAGCACAAACAGGGTCATCTTGTTATCTGTGTCCATCGCTTTATGCTGGAGCTGACCACAGGGAATTCACTCTCTCAGGGAATTCTCCCCGGAGCCCTACCCGGTTTCTTTGTCATATATTTTCGTTGAACTACATTCCCCTCCTTGAAAGCAACATTAGCATTTTGTAACTATACACTCAATCGTGATATTATTTGGCATTAGACTCTAAGTCTCACAAAAATAGGTCTGTGTGTAGTCAGTCTTCCCATCTACCCCCTAGCACGTAACCTAGAGTAGAGGTTCAATAAACTTTTTGAGTAAATGATGAGAGAATGAAAACATAAACACCAAGGAAGACATGTCTCTTATTAACACAAACCTGCCTTTGCCATTTGGGAAAAAAAACTCTCTCCTTGCCCAGCTTCGTTTCATGAGGAATAGACTTAGGAGCGCTGGCTCTTTCTTGCCCTGAAGGAGGCTTGGCCAGGGGACAAAAGACACTTGGGTAGCTGTCACTGGTTGCTGTCTTTGCTATCCAGAAGGAGCCGTGCCAGTTTTAGGATGCCAGCTCTGATTAAATTCTTTTGATTCTGGGCTTCCCTTTGACAGAGCCAGGGGGGGAAAGGGGGTGTTGGTTCATCCCACCACTGCGGAGAGTGAAAATAAATACAGTTTTCATTTATTAGAGACCACGTCTACCAAATAGCACGTCAGGACTCTGTGATACTGTCTCATTACACCATTACAACGTGGTTTAAAAAGAAGCCATCACTCGTCCCTACTTCATTTGGCTTCGACCATGACCACACAGCTTTTAAAAGCTCCAGCGTTCTGGTTTCCAAAATCCACTTGGAACCTCATCACAGTCTCCCTCCCAGCAGTTCCAACCCTCGGCTGGAGAATTAAGGCATGAAACACATGGAAATACAATGTTCCAATCCATCTAATTAATGCATTAAGTCTCTCATTTACATAGTACAAATTTCCCTTTATGCTTTCAGTTGCTTGGCAATCGCTTGCCTCGGGAAAATATATTAGCAGTTAAAATGGGGCTGAACAATAAGAGAAATAACAAAGACATCAGCCATATTTCAAAAAGCATATTCAGAAAGGAGAGGGAAAATCCATCATGTAAAGGGATTTCAAATCTTAGAGTAGCTCAAGCCCTCAATATTGAAAAATCATTTACCCATAGCAAGTAAAGTCAGGTACAGAACTCTGGCAGGCAGGAAGGACATCAATTAAAGTCTGCAGAGCAGATGCTACCATGGGATTGGCGTAGCATGTTTCCAAATGTGTCTCTGTTATGAAGAGCACGGGGGCAATGTAGCCACCTCTGGCTTTCAAGGGAGCAGGGCAGTCAGGATATCTGCAGCCTTATCCTCAGGAATAACAACATCATTAGAACCAAAATCTCCTAGGCTGGGGAAGGTGTTGAACCAAATTTAAAACAATGAGCCAACAAAGTGCTACCAAGCCATACTGAATCGCTGGAAAGAGACAGATGGAGGCACAACTTTGATCCTAAATTAATCCCAGCTTGTGTCAAAATACCACGTGCCCCGCTGGCTCCAGAGGGGAGCGTGGCTAGGTGGAGGCCCTGCTAGGCATGCTCACCCTGAAACCACAGCCAGTTAAATCTCCAAATTCATGTCCCTCCGTGGCCGCCTTCTTCTCCTTCTCCTTCTTCTTTTCCTTCTCCTTCTTCTTCTCTTCTTCTTCTTCTTCTTCTTCTTCTTCTTCTTCTTCTTCTTCTCCTCCTCCTCCTCCTCCTCCACCTCCTCCTTCTCCTCCTTCTTCTTCACAACATGGGCCAAAGAGCACCCCAGAAGTCAAGGGAGAAGGGGCTGCATGACTTCTCTAGTTCAGATTTAAAATAAAAATAGTAAATGCATAACAAGATGTCCAAGCCATTATTGCACATGATAAAGCAAGTGATAATCAGGCTCTGAGAAGCCCAGAAAGAAGACTTCAAAATGGACCAACAGATGAATGGATTATGAAGTTATGGAATATACACACAATGGAATTTTGCTCCACCAGAAAGAAGAACAATAGTATGTGATTTGCAGGAAAGTGGATGGAACTAAAGAATATTATGGTGAGATCAGCTAATGAAAAGTCATATTTTTTACTCTACATGGAAGCTAGAGAAAAATTGGGAGACAAAGAGGGCTTCAGAGAAGTAGAGAGATAGCAGCCAATTAGTGGAAGGCATTCGGGAGGGAAACATACAAGAAGTGCTGTGGGCATGTATGCTTCTCTCACTCTAAACCTCACTATGTGTATAATTACAATGCACCAATAAAAAATAAATTTAAAAATGCAAGTCTGAGAATGCTTTATGAATATGTTAAAAACCTACCTAGATGGAACGCACACATTCTTTTACATGTCACCATAATTCAAAATATATTTCAATAGCATCACTATCTTATAAGGAAATTATTTATAATGTTTAGCATTTTTATACAGCCCATTAACATACACAGAAAACTTTTTATGTATGGAATTCATTTTACTACTTAAAAAGAAAACGGGGAAGAGTTTTGACCATTCCCTTTCCCTTTTTCAGATAAATCTACTGAGTTTCAGAGAACTGAAACTATTATTTGGCCAAGATATCAAAAGAAGAAATGCGCAGAGTTGTGACAAATCCCGATTCTATGATTCCAAATCCAAGCTCCAGAGGAGGAATAACTTAGCACATTATATCACATTATACTAAATGCAAAATAGTTAGACTTCTGGTACACGATCTGATGGGCAGTATTTGAAAATCAGTACAAAATGACCCAGTTTTCCACCATATCCTGAAATTGGAATGGACATTTTCTCAGAATGTTGCTTTTTAGTACAATATATATATATACATACATATATATATATATGTGTGTGTATATATATATCCATATATATATAGTGTATACACACACACATACACACACACGCACACATATGTATCCTGATTTTTTTTTTTTAAGTCAATTTGAGATGGGAGACTAAATAGTTAGGATATCCAACAAGAAAAGTAAACCAGATGAATCTAAACAAGCCAAAGAATAGTAGCCGCCAGTGCCTGAGACCTCGGAGTTTGGAAGAATCCACTTGGGTGCCAAGTGTTCTGCGGGTACCTTATAAATAGTCATTTGCTTTCATGGGGTGATGAGCAGCTGCTCTGGAAGATGGCCTCATTTCTTGGGACTGCTGTAGGGACAGCTTCCAACTTCTAAAACCAGGCAGCAAGCTGCTCAGGGAAGCGTTTCTGCAGGAGGTTGACAGGTTAGGGTCCAAGCTGCCCAGATGCTAATTTCAGAGTCGTCTTCAACCTCATTTTGTGATTCTCCACAGCTCAGCCGTCCCCAACACTCTGGAGGACATTTCTTCTTGCCTTCTGGTTTCCACAACAACCAAAATATGTGGACCCTCCTTAAATTTCTTCGACCACACCAGCAATGATGTCCATCTCTACTTCCAGTCCCTTCTCTACTGCAGTTACACAGAAATGACTTTGTTTTTCCCTGAGCAAGATCCTTCAAAGGCCTGGGAAATGTCCCAAGCCCATCGCAGGGTGGAACATGACATGCTGAGCCTCCTTCCTCCCCTCTGGGTCTCCCATTCACAAAACTTCTGCCTCCTCCAGCTGAGCTACTTATTGGCAGGCTCAAATCTGTCTTCCTCTTTCCGCTACCGTATTCCCTCCAATAGCTCCACATGGCTGAATGCAACTTCTCTTTGACAGCCAAGAGCAAATGCTACTTTTTCCACCAAACTCTCTCTGATTCTAGCCTTGCTATCCAGATCTCTGCCTGCTCTGAAGTTTCATAAAACTTTATATAGCACTTTATGTGGACCACGTGTCCAAGACCAGGAGAGTGTGGTCACCAGGGGATACAATCAAACCTCCTTCTTTTAGAAAGGCATAGACCTTGTAGTCAGTAGTCCTGCTTGCAAATCTCATGGTGTGCTGCTAAATACTTAACAACCAGCTCTTGAAAAAAGGGCTGATTTTTAGAGTTTGCCAGTTTCTGCTTTATAAATACTTTCATCATGACCAACCTGATATCGCTAAATGTAGAGTTGGAAAAAGATGAGCAAGGATCCACCAGTATACGATATTTTCATCATACAGATACAATAAAATAGACCCAAGTTCAAAAGCATAGATAATAATAGCGGGTGGTAAAACACTTACAAAGTGAAGAATTTTGAGGCCTTTTAGATCTTTTTAAAAATGTGATCTAAATAATCATAAGTTTATGTCATATAAATTTTAATAATGGCTATGTGTTCTTATTGCCAACCAGTTGCAAGGTTTCTGGAAATTTATAAATGATCCTTCTTCTACCCTTGAGCCTCTTTGTATGACCTTGAAGAATACTTTTATAGCTGAAGTTTTAGTTTTCTAATCTGAAATATGACTACACATTAAGTTACTGAAAAGATAAAACATTTAAGAACATGGCTCACAGATGGTGAGGTTTCAAAGAATGGTCGTTCTCATTTCAGTAATATTAGTTCCATTTTGTAGACCCTCACAGCTCTTAGTACTTTATGTTGTGTATGATAAAAGCTGAATATATCTTTGTAGGTAAATGAAGTCACCTAAATCATAAACTTTATTTTATTTCTAAGTATCGTCTAGTGTGAAATTTTAGGCATGATAGCCAGAAAATAAATGTTACTAGATATGGGTGCTGCCTTTTTCTCTGCCTTAGACTAAATTATCAGGGTGGGCAGTGGACACCTGTGTTCCCCATACAAGTCCAGTCTGGAAGATGGCCATGTTAAACTCAATGACATTGTTTAAAGAAACCAGGAATGTCTCATTGTTTCGAGCAGATGGTGCCCCAGTGTAGACTTTTCTTCATGGTTTACTAATAAAAGTCATACCAGAGCTTTTACCTTCAGACTGCATAAATATTTTATATTCAAAATACCTTTAAAAAAATTAGCTGTGGGTTGCTTTGCAACCGGTCATGAAAACATAAAAGCTAAAGAAGGGCGTCCTTTTAAATTAGATGCCTCATGTCAGTAAGAACCAACATGACATGATTTCACTTTGCACCCAATAAAGCCGGACGTGCTAACACTTGTAGAATTTGACCAAGCTATTGTTTTGCAATGAAGTCGCTTGTTGTCAAGTTCAGCTGTAAGTTTCTTCCGCTACAGGCACAGAGCCCTGCAAGGAATCTTGGCGGTTGCCTTTTGAAGTGATTTTCCCACGTCCTGCTCACAGCTTCTCCTCGTTAAACTACGAGTCTACTGGGAAGTGTTGTTCTCGGAGTGTCACTCATTGTCCTGCCTTCTTGCTCACTGATAATTCCACATCTTCTCCCAGGTCACCTGTTTCTCTCCACACACCTTCTTTGGTCGGCCCAAAACAAGTCCATCATACCCCTTACCCTCCCCTGGCCCAATTACACCTCATCTCACTGGCCTCAGTATTATTCTTCTTCCTCCTCCTCCTCCTCCTCCTCCTCCTCCTCTTCCTCCCCCTCTTCTTCTTCTTCTTCTTCTTCTTCTTCTTCTTCTTCTTCTTCTTCTTCTTCTTCTCACCATTGAACTTTAAAAAAACAAAACACCTTACCCATATCAATGGTTTCTGTTCCCTCGTTTCCTTGGGACCCCTGAAGTCCGTGAAATCAGCACTGTCGCCTTCACTGCCCTGGGGTCACAGCCCACTGGCACACACCTCGCTCACCTGGGGCCTCTGCAGCGTTCAACACCTTTTGGCTCCTTCTTTTCTATCTTCTTTCAGATTTGATACGTTCTGTGACTCAACTGTCACCAATTTGCAAGTGACGTCCCCGCCTGGGTCTCAGCCACAGGTCTTTCCAGATTCACATTTCTAGCTGTGGGTTACACCTTTGGGCAGGAATCCTAAAAACATGCTCAAAATGGAACACAGCTACCTTCCCTCTCATTTTTTTCTTTTTTTTTTTTATTTTATCTCAATTCTACTCTTTCACTAATGGCATCAGTAACTGCCCAGGGAATTAAAGTTCCAACTAGACAATCATCTGACTTATCGCTTGGTTCACACCACCACCACCCCCAAGCACTGTAGAATTATACTTCTCTCTCCCTACTCCTTAGGTCTACCTCATAAAGCGCTTCTTCAAATCCCACCTGATGACTCCTCTTGTATGTTATAGATGTCTCTGGTCTTTCCCTCCTTCAATCTTTCTACATACTGCTGCTAAAGCCACATTCTGGAACAACACTCTGGTCATGTTAATGTACTCAGAAAGTTTTCATGACTCCCTTCCACGTATGGGGTATAGCACACATGCCTGGTCAGCCTGCAGAAATCTATTTGGACACTGCTGTCTTTGCAGCATTGTTCCCCGTTATTCCCCAGTCTCCAGAACCCCCATGTCTGCCCTAATGTCCGGCTCCTGCTCCCCGAACACCCAGAGCTCTTCTCTTCCACTTATATCCAGCTGTCTCCCTTGTTTATGATGCTTTTCTTCCTTTTTCTTTCTTCCTCCATTTATCTAGTCAAGAACCAGCTCAGGTCCCTGCTTTTCCAGGACCCCTTCCAAGCCACCCAGTTGTGATTGTGACCCCTCTTTTCTTTCCTTCCTGAATATCCCCATGCCATTTTGAACTGAATCTCTCCCAGTCGTGTGTGTGTGTGTATGTGTGTGTATTCCTTGAAAGCAGGAATCTAGATCTGAATTATGATGTTATCACTCCCAGAACCACCCAAGTGATGTTTTCCCCAGGAAGAGGTGCATAGGAATTGATGGTGGAGAACTTTGTTCAATGATTCTGTTCTGGGTCAGCCCAGGTTCCTTTGGCCTCAGCATGCCCACAGCCATTGGAAGCAATAAAATATGTCCTTTAACCCTTTTCTTTGTAGACTTAAGTCGCTTTTACTATTTCCTGGTCACTTACATTTATTTGGTTGTCAGACCTTTTATGTAATTAGGCAAAATAGGGCTTGATTATGAAGGCATCTGGGATATCTCAGCACGCTTGCAGACAGAACCTTCTGAAAAAGTCATGGAACATAGATTTCCTTGTACATGCATGTGTGCATATGCAGTAAGACAATTGCATATAAAAGTG
>PVLC010019732.1:0-19456 GCA_004027655.1 Graphiurus murinus
CAAGATGTCCAACCACAGATGAATGGATTACAAAACTATGGGATATGTACACAATGGAATTTTACTCAGCCATAAAGAAGAATAAAATCATGTTCTTTGCAGGGAAATGGATGCAACTGGAAAACATTATGTTAAGTGAGATTAGTCAGTCACAAAGAGTTAAGAAGCATATGTTCTCCCTAATATGTGGATGCTAGGGCGAAGATGGGGCATAGGAGGTTCTCCAGATGAAAAGGAGAGATCCTCGATAAGCAAAGAAGTTGATTTAATTGTAGTGGACGCATGAGGCAGAGGGACGCCCTAAAGCACATGATGTACTTAAACAATCATATCAAGGTCACTCACTGAAGTGAACCTGAGGGGGAAGGAATGGGGTGGGAATTGGGGAAGGGGTCAAATGAGAAGTGTGTGCAAATATGTTGTTAACAACTTGTACTTAACAAAGATGTATGCTATATTGCACGAATTACTACAATAAAATATTTTAAAAAAAAAAGAGTTATCCATGGCATGGCACCAATATATACGTGTGTGTGTGTATGTATATATGTATACACACACACACACACACACACACACACACACACACACACACATATATATATATATGAGAGAGAAAGATGCTTTTCAAAGAATACAAAACTTTAGGCGAAATAAGTTGAAGAGATCTATTGTACAACATGGTATACAGTTACAAAAAATAAGTATGTAAAATGAGTCATGTATTATTTAATTTGATTTAGCCATCCTGTCATATATAAACATATACATGTGTATTTCAAAATAACATGTTGTATATGATGAACATATACAATTTTTATTAATTAAATTATAAGATTAAGGGATTGGGAATGTAGCTCAGTGGTAGAGTGCTTATCTAGCATAAGTAAAGCCCTGGATTAAGTCCCCAATACAAAAATATTGAAAAACAATAAAAAATTAAAATAAAAAACTGCTTATATAGCTTTGTGAGAATAAGGACATTGTCCATTAAGCTTAAATGCATATCCTGTGTAGAAAGCCTGATGTATAACATGTGCTAAGAAAAATGGAAAAAATTCAGAAAATATGTATTTAAGTTAATCGTAGTTAATTATGACCTTTTGGATATGTGATACTTTTCTTATTTGACATTTGGTATTTTCAAGATTTTCTCAATCACCATCTATTTCTCACATTATCAAAGGATAATAAAACCATTAATTTGCTAGTTGCCACCAAGTTGTTGTTACCAGCCATACACTAAGAAAGAAAACTCTCTGAAGACTTTGTCTTCGTTATTTTATTTGAGAATTAAACGTGGCTTCACCTGCTTCAGTATCAACTTCAGCGTTTACTTAAAATATAGATTTCCGAGTCAGGTTGGGAGTGGAACATAGATCTCCATTTTTATCATCTTTTTGTGGCTCATCTCTTGATTGTCAGATGGTTCTTTACGTTAAAGCTAAAGAATCACTGAATTGGAAAAATAATCAAAGTTCAATAGAATTTCAAACAGGGTGGCTTTTAGAGGAATTTCTTTAAAGCCTGTTGAATATGACTGGTAAATTGGTGTAACAAATGTTATGAGTGAGTCTATGACTGTAAGAGGGATAATACAGTCCTAAGTAAAAGAGTAAAGGTGTAATTAGCAATAAACATTAGAAAACCTATAAATAAAAAAACATTTTAGATAAACTGTATGGCTTGCTACTATTTTTTCAACTTACAAGTGCAAAAATTAGTTCTAATAGTAAATCGTGACTTCTTAATGTAGGAAACCACGATCAGTCTCCAATGCAGTCTAGTACTATTGTAACAGGTGTCTGCCAAAGGCAGAATGTAGATATATTTTTATTCTCTTTCCCAAACCAATTATACCAATTACTAGTATTCTGAGACTGTGCATTATATATATATATATATAATATATATATACACATACATATATATATACATATATATGTATATATAATATATGTATCATATGTATATATATATATATGTATCAAAGTGCTAATCAGTCATCAAATACTTATTAACCATTTCTTATGTGAATACACATTTCTAAATGTTAGGTATGAAATGATGATCAAGAGAACATTTTTGAGAAAATTCCACCTGGATAGTTAAAAGCAAACAGTAACCTGGATGTGGTTGCACATGCCTGTAATCCTAGTACTTGGAAGGCTGAGACAAGAGAATGGCAAGTTCAAGGGCAGTATGAGCATCTTAGGCCTTTAGCAACTTAGTGAGAACCTGTTTCAAAATAAAAAATAAAATAGCACTCTGGGTTTAGCTCAGAGACAGAACACCCCTAGATTGAATCCACAGTACCAAACAAACAGTAAACACACAAACATATGCAGGAAAGGTAATTTGAGATAATAATTACTACAATGAAGAAAGTAACACAGGACACTATGATTAAATGTGGAGCGCTAAATATGCAGCTTCTGTAGCTAAAGTGATGATCAGAGAAGTCTGTGAAGAAATGACATCTGGGTTGAAGAAGCAGCCAACTAGGTTCTGTAAGGAAAAAAAAAAAACTTCAAGAAGATTAAGTGAAAAATGGAGAGGCTCTGAAAAATGAAGAAAATTGATCATCAAGGTGTGGAAGCAAGACCAGTGTGAGGGTGGAAATGAGGTGAAAAAAGATGGTCTGAGCAAAGACAATAGGGATCCTGATAAGGAGAATTGCTGAGGAGCCACTGGAGGGTCACAAGTCGAGAAGTAACGTGGTCACAGTAGGATAGAAGCAGATCACCCTGAATATTCAGTTGAAAATGGACTGTAACCCAACCAGAAGGGAGGAGAGTCAAGAAGGGTGTTGGTATGTTTGGGATAAGAAGTCGTGTGGTTGGAACTGGTGATGTGATGACAGATGGTGGGAAGTGATTGCATTTGTAAGTACTGTATGCACATTGACTAGGAGAGAGCATCATAAATGGAGGAATCAAGAATTCACACTAGATGCCATGGGCTGAATTTCACCCCCACCCCACCCAAATATCATATGTTGAAGTCCCAAACCCCATTGTGATGGTGTTTGGAGATGGGCCTTTGGAAAGTAATTAAGTTTAAATATCGAGGGCATGATGTACATATACAAATTTATCAATGCCAATCACAGTGTCATGCACCATGAGAAAGTGGGGAGAAAGAGGGAGTGAGATGGAAACTGGGGGAGAGATCAGAGAGTGCTGTGTGCATGTATGCTTCCATCACCCTGAACTTCATCATGATGTATGATTATAAACACCAATAAAAAAATGAGTTCTTGAGGGTGAAGTCTTTATGATTGGATTAATGTCTTAATAGAAAGAAACAAGGATACTCTCTCTCTCTCTCTCTCTCTCTCTCTCTCTCTCTCTCTCTTTCTCTCTCTCTCTCTTTTTCTCTCTCTCTCATCTCTGCTGTGTAAACACACAATAGGTATTCATCTGCAAAGCAAAAAGAATATACCAGCAGAAACTAATCATGCAGACACCCTGAGGTTGGACTTCAGCTCGTCTATGGGATTTTGTTATGACAAATACACTAGAGTTAATCCACTCGATTTTATCCTGAGCAACTGAGGACTTGGGGAACAGTTGGTTTGGAATGAGGGAAAATCAAGGTTCTAGCTAAATAAAAGATTGACTAACTTCAAAGTAGAGATGCTAAATAGAGAATTGTATTGGTATTTTTTTGGTGGTGGGCAAGGGATTCTTTTATTTTGGTTTTAGTCTAGAGTTGAGAAGGATGCTCTAGTTGAAGATAAGTATTTTTCAGTCATCACTGTAAAGATGACACTTAAAACCAGCAATTAGGTACGGTCATTAGAGAATAATGTATAGAGAAGAATACCAGTGAAAGTTATTTTGAAAAAAGAAAAAAAAAACTGCTGTGATGAACAAGGAGAAGTTGAGTGATTCCTGGAAGAGAATGAGAAATCAAAGAATAACATGTGAAGATAGTAATAAAACTGCTTGTGAGCCAATGGTGATAAACCGCAGAATGGGATAAATGTATGGTATGGGAGGAAAACAATTCGATGTTAGAAAAAGTAAAGACAGTGAGAAGGTGAGACAGGGTGAAAGCCAGAGCAAAGATGAAGATTAGGACATATTATTTTCTTTTTTTAATTAATTTATTTATTTTAATTGGTGCATTGTAATCATACATCTTTGTTAGGTACAAGCTCGTAAAGGTAAAGGCATACATGCACACTTTTCTCATTTAACTCTTCCCCAATTACTACACCCCTCCCTTCCTCCTCCTCCCTCCTTCTCAAGTTCATTTTAATGATTGACTTTGACGTGTACATCATGCTCATTAAGGTGTCCCCCCTCCCCCATCACCTTCTGTTAAGTTAAATTCTTTGCTCAAGACTGAAGATGTAGCTACAGAGACAACCCACTCAATGAAATAGGAGGTAAGGTTATCATCTGAAAGTGGAGCAGTGGGGAGCATCATTGACTGAAAGCTCTGATGAGATCTGAGAGCAGAGTGAAAAATTATAGTGGGTAAGATGGAGACATGGTAAATACCGTTCAGAGAGTGGAGTCCTTCAGACCATGAGGGCAGTGCTAATGTTTATCATTGAAGATGAGAATTAGTTGATGACTGATGTGATAAGGGTGGGCAAATACTTAAAGTTGAGGGTATCAGGAAGCTGGGAAATCAAGGAGGTAGATTCTCCATATGAATATTATGTTTTCAAAATTTACCACAGGCAGAGAGGTGAAGAAAACAGAAAATGAGAAACAAGAAATGAATGAATTATAAATAGGTGTTTGAGAAGTTAGTAGATTACATCAAAAAGGAGAAAGGTGATCAAGAGGTATGTCTCTAAATGAAAACTTCACACACACACAGGATTCTTAAGGGTCTGCCAAAGGTAGATTGAAGGAAAGAGATAAAATTATTAAATATACAGTCTCGAAAGTGAAAAGGGAAGTGTAGTAGCTCTGTCTGGAAAAGTTATGGCAGTATGGCATAGTTTAGGGCAGTTATGAAAAGTTATGGCAGTATGGCATAGTTTAGGGCAGTTATGAAAATTGTGATAAATAAAATGAGTAAAATAAATGTAGTTTTATAGCTGGGCATGGTGGCACACACTTGTAATCTGAGCATTTGGGAGGCTGAGACTGGAGGATCTAGGTTTGTGGCCAGCCTCAGCTACCTAGTGAGGCACTCCACAACTAGTGAGACCATGTTTCAAAATAAAGAATAAAAAATAGGGCTGGAGGTATAGCTCGGAGGTAGAATGCCCCTGAGTTCAATCCCCAGTACCACAAAAAAAAAATGTAGTTTTATGATTTTTTCCATGGATCATTAGGAAATTGGAGACATATTAAATAAAGTATCTAATATGTAGCTTAGAGCTACCTTCAACTACCATGATTTTATCAAAGTACTGGCTAAGAAGAAATCATTGCAAGTGAGTAAATACATACTAGACACTGATAACCCACATGCATATGATGTGTGATAACACACATTAATCTGGCATACAGATTAATATTAACAATGAAGGTCAGACCGATATTATTGTACCTTTTATTGGGCACATAGTCTTTCTAAATAAACTTCTTAGGAATAATATTTTATAAAACTGGAAGAATAGTAGTTTAAAAAATGCTTATGATGCTGAAAGAGGAAAATGAGATTATTTTTTGTGATTTTACTAGCTGGCGAAGAGGAAATTGATGAACATGACAAAAGTAGTAATGTACGATTAGATCTAAATGAATATGGTAGCCTTTGATCTTAAATTGTTGCTTAATTTTTTTAGACCTAGTTTTCTTATCTGAAACATTAGAATGTTGATAGCTTTGTTATAGCATTATTATAAGCATTAAGAACGTTGTAGTGATAGCATCTAATCAAATATCTAAAATATAGAAAACACTAATTAATGGTTAGTGATGGCACTCTGTTCTTTTCGGTTAGAAGTTGAACATAAATAGAAACATGAATGCTAAGCTGAAATCCCTCTTTTTATTCATTAGCATCTAGGCTGTTCTTTTGCTTTTCTAACCAACCCTAATGATAAAAGCAGGCTGGATTCTACTTTTAAAATCAGTTATATAAACTTGTAAAACAGCCCCATCTGTACCTTGTTCCTTAATATTTCAACTGCATCAGAAAACCTGTATTTGTATGTTGTTGATTTATTTCTACTCTTAAATGTCAAGAAGCTATTTTCAAAAATACTTTTATTTTCATGAAGCCATAGAAGCTTCCTCTCAATGAACCATGAATTCATATCCCTTAGGGAAAAAGAAGAATCATAAATGAGACAATAGAACAGTGGGACACAGAGACAGAAGATTCACTCAATCTGGCACAGAGATACAGAGGAATTGGCTCTATTGTGGTAATACAGACACTGCAGAAGTTAGGAACCAAATTTTTAAAATAAAGTAGAAAGCCAAGTATGAGAGACATGGTATAGGAATCAAATAAAAGTGTATTTTCCCTAAGAGTTTTGAGTTGTTATTTGAAATAGATTACCAATGGACAAAATAAAAAGCAAAGCAAGTCTGAAGACAACCTTGATTATTAATTGCTAATGCTGATTTTTGGCAGATGACAGGAATAAGTTTAAGAAAGCAAATTGAATTATTATCAATAGATTATGCATTTTGAGGCATAATTAATAATTTATATAAAAGGATACTTTTAATGAATATAATTTGTACTTCAATGAATAGGCAGATAGGCATTAATCACATGTCAAAGTCAGAAGCAGAACTTCAACTTTCTTGAACCTGAGAAATAAAGCTCTTAATCTCTATAGTGGAATGACCACAAATCCATACCCCATTTGGTAGACAGAGGAGAATCAAAACTGGCCAAATATAGTGCAGTGCAGTTAACTATTTCTGCATGACAAAACACCCAAAATGTAGTGGCACAAAAGCAGCCATTTTATTATGATCATGGACTCTGTAAACCAATAGTCCCTTAGAGAACACATGACATGATGTTCCATATCTGGAGCCTCAGCTGGGAGGGCTAAAAGGCTGAAAGTCAGTTCATAGCTGGGGGCAAGGATCCTCTGAAAGCATCTTACATAGCTGGAGGCTGATTGTTAGCCTGGGTAGGGTGGCTAGACAACAGTAACATCGCCTCATGGTGCCTCTGCTTCCGCCCAGCCTGGCAACCAGCGCCAGCATCTCCAGATGTGTCAGGCTGCTTTGTGAGCTTGTCTCAGAAACCACAAAGCATCACTTATGCTCTGACTTTAAGCCAAACCAAATTCAAGGGGAGGGCATGGACCCCGCTCTCATTGGGAAGAATGTGGTCACCTCATTGTAAGAAGTATATGTGGCCATTTTGGAAAATATAATCTGTTAGAGGGATAGGTACTATCTATTTTTGTGCATCTGTTTATGATATCTATATATCCCCATAGATGAAGACATGCATTTATGACTTCTATATTCTTTTGGGTATTTTTATACATTATTCTTTATTATAATTTCACTATCTGGTTCACTGATAGTTAAGGCTAACTCTTAAAGTAAGAGTTATAACAGGAAAGTTTGGGGAATTATCTTCTAGGTAAGGAACAGATGACCTCCCTGATTTCAGTGTCCAGTTATTTTTGTGATATTATAATGATTTATATATCATCTTTGCATAATTTTTTTTTTTTTTTTTTTTTTGCGGTACTGGGGATTGAACTCAGGGGCATTCTACCTCCGAGCTACACCCCCAGCCCCATTTTTTATTCTTTATTTTGAAACCGAGTCTCACTAAGTTGCGGAGTGCCTCACTAGGTAGCTGAGGCTAGCCTCGAACCCGGATCCTCCGGTCTCAGCCTCCCGAATGCTGGGATTACAAGCGTGCGCCACCACGCTCGGCTGCATAATTTTTTGTATGTTAAGTATCTTTGTAAAATAATCTCTGTCTCCATATAAATACTTTATATGGAAACTTTATGAGAATTATTTTAGAGAACATTTGGATTTCAACTAGATTTTGAAAACTAGAAGAATTTTCTCACTATACTAAGATCATTAATATTACTTAGTAGTTTGTGAAAATGTCAAAACAGATAGTAATTTAAGGGCATGTCGACCTTCTAACTTGCATTTTTTTTTTAGTGTGTATGGTACTTGGAATTTAACCCAGGGGCATTCTACCTTTGAGATACATCCCCAGGTCTATTTTATGTTTTATTTTGAAACAGTCTCACAAAGTTGCTGAGAGTCTCATTAAGTTGCTGAGGCTGCTCTTGAACAGGCCTGGGCCACCATA
The DNA here is from genome assembly GCA_004027655.1 of Graphiurus murinus. NCBI lineage: Eukaryota > Metazoa > Chordata > Mammalia > Rodentia > Gliridae > Graphiurus > Graphiurus murinus. Next base: position 8,233 of record PVLC010019732.1, read on the forward strand.
CCCAGGTTGGAATTTTTAATTAAAACCAAAGTTCAAGTTTTAAAACAAGGTTAGACAGCCCATCTACCTTACCAAGATGAAAAAAGTTGTCCTAGTAAAGGGGCATAAACAGCGTAAAGGTGATATATTATTTAGCAGTAAAGGCAAGACTAGGACATAGGTCTTCAGATTTCTGTTTTAAGTCAACTAGAGCTTGAACTATATTCATGGTGCCTATGATCATGTTGAACTTGATGATTCAGATAAACTTACAGAAATCTTTCCTGATTTTCCTTTATGCAATTTTGATCATAATGTTTTTGTTTTGTTTTGTTTGCGGTACTGGGGATTGAACTCACAGGCATTCTACCTCTGAGCTATACTCCCAGCCCTATGTTTTATTCTTTATTTTGAAACAGGGTCTCACTAAGTTGTGGAGTGCCTCACTAGGTAGCTGAGACTGGCTGTGAACCTGGATCCTCCTGTCTCAGCCTCCCAAATGCTGAGATTACAAGCTTGTACCACCACACCCAGCTTGATCGTAGATTTTAAAAGTTGCAATAAAATTCAGTCCATAAAATGAGTACATGCATGGCATGCCATGAATATAACACTTTTGCATATCAAAAGCCATACTATTAAATATTTACTTCAACATGCACTTAAGATTTTTTCCTAAACCAATTGGACTTTAATATGTATAAACCATTGAGAACTGAAGCTTTAGCATTTGGCTTTCATTTTTGAAAGTCAATTGAATAATGTCATTACATAAAGATTTTTTTTAATGTGGCTAATAATTAGCTACCTAGTTACGAGGCATACAGGATTGTTAAAACCTGAATTTAATGAGTAAATATTTAATAGAGTTCAATGTGATACCACTGAAAGTTCTACTTTGAATACAGAATAACAGGATTATTCATATCGGACAATGTATATTTAATATATAAACAAAGTTAGTACTGGGACATAAAAGCGATTTAGACCACCATAACAACTTTTAAGAAATGATTCTCTTTATTGTCAGATAAAGCAGAGAAAGTGATAATCAATTTCTCTTTATGATGGAAAGTCACTTTCTTGAGAAAAAGCTTTCTGTCAATCAACTATCGTCCTTTACACTGAAAGACAAAAACTTACCTATTTTGGCTAAGAAAAAATAGGTATTCTGGAATCATAATGGAAATTTTTGGGGAAAATGCCTATGTTCAGGATGAACTTTTTCTTGATTCTACAAATTTACTGTATCTGGTAACATCAGTACTTTAAATATAACTTTAATTTGCTACTATGCAGGTTGAAGAATATCTAAATTTAATACCTTAATATATACCTTTGGAGTATAACAGAAATTTAAAGTTAAGAGAAATATTTAAGGACATTGAGACCCTTATTTAGAAGTGATAAAACTATGGACCAGAGCTGTTAAATGCTTTATCCTGGGTCACATTTGGTTAATCTCAGTCAGCACTAGAGCTATTTCTCCACAAAAAAAGGAATATATTGCATTATCTTTGAGTGATCTACTTCAAAGAGCTCACATTAGCTGTATACAAGCAGATTGAATGTGTTTGGACTATCAATATTACCATTACACTTATTTCATCTGCCCAAATAAAATTTGGTAAAAAGTAAATAATACATATTAAATTTTCCTTTTATTTTATTATGGTTATTTTGATTGTGATATAGATGATGAATCAAGACAAAAAACCTTCGGATGTTTTAAATAGAGAAACATGACAACCTGGGAGGAGAGAGATTAAAATTATATAACTTGGGAGGGAGGTATATTTCTCAAATGGTATGAAAACTCAAAGTGAAAAAGGAACAAAAACTTTTGTCAAAGAAAATAGATTTTTCTGTTCTAGGCAAGACGGAAAAATACAGTCATAGGGAAAATTTAAAAGTACTGATATCCTATTGGAAAAAGGTTGTGAAGAAAAGATTTACAAAGACAAAGATAGAAATGTCTGAAAACAGAACTGAGTCATGACAAACTATAGGGAGGGAGATATATACATATATATATATATATATATATATATATATATATATATATATATATATATATATATATATCTCCAAAAAAGGTCAACTTGAAGCATTGATTATAAAAGAATAAAAAAGAACAAATACTGAAATAACAATATTTTGGTCAGCCAACCATATTTATGACTGTGTGTGGGAGTTTGTACTCATGAGCACAGCCAATTCAGAGAAAATCATGCACATTTGACTTAAAATAAAAAATGAACATGAAATTTAAAATAGCTTGAATTTTGTAGAATGCATTCACAGCATTATAGATATTTAATTCAAGTAGAAATAACTTGGGATTTACATTTGCTATCCTTAAAATATAGCACTTCGTTTTCTAAAAGTATTTGTAGGAACCAATGATGAGTGCAATTAAGAGAGCCATTTGACTAAATATTTATATTGTTAAGTGGATCTTGTATCATATAAAGGCAGTAACAGCCTATTGATTAAATTGATTTTAGTGAATATTCTGTTATTTTGATATATAATATTTTTTTCAGTCTATGACCTGCCATCCAGTCAAAAAAGATTCTAGTGATCATACCACCATTAATAGCGAGGGGAAAATGGCCCAGAACTTAGTTTTTTTGTGTAAGGATTTACATCGTTTGTGGCAATGATAGTCGTATATCTTCCCTAGATGGCTAAATTCCTGGGGCTATTGGCAAAATCTGTCTTAGATTTTACACAATTCAGCTTATACATTTATTTTTTTTGTGAGTAAGTAAATATGTCTAGCTTTGTAGCTGTAACAGTATTTTTACCCTTCATCTTTTTTGTGTGTGTGAGAAGGAAAACCCTCCTCTCCTTGAATCTATTTCAACATGACTCTTCTGTCTTTTATCAGCATGCATGAAACAGTGACAGGCTAACCCGTTTTCTTGCAAGAGGTAAAGTCTCAGGTTCTTCACACTTTTTACCATGACTTTTCCAATTTCATCTCTTGCTGCTCCCTATTTTCCATTCTACTTGACAGTTAGATTACACCACTCACTCTTCCTGAATATCTCTTGTAATTCTATATCTAATTCACCGATTACTCTTCCACAAGCCTCCACTCAGGACAATTCCATCCATATTGTTTTAAAAATATTATTCTGTTCAAAGCACTCATCAGACAAAATTTTTGTCCTGTTTTATTTAATTTGTGCTGTTAGATTAATACAGTTTCTGCTGCTTTACTTTGAAATAACACTTGTCATGTATGAGATTATTCCAAATATTATGTTTTTGTGACTAATTTATTCTTATATTACAAGTGCCTAGAACTGTGCCTGATACATTTAACATTTTCAATAAATATTTAAAGAATTAGAACAATGACTATTTCAAAGTTTCATCTAGGATTTTTTTGGTACCAGTGATTTAATACACAGGGCCTTGTGCATGCTAGGCAAGCACTTTACCAGTGCTGGAGGTTTTTAGTTTAAATATTCCCTAAACAATCTCAATTATTTAAAAGGAAAATATGACTCAAAACAAGGTAGGGTTCTGTAGCTTCCATTACTTTCTTATCATAATAAGGATTTTCTAAATAGATTGAGATTGAAAAAGAAATGCCAGCAATCAAACTACAATCCCAGAATAGCAGGTGGTTTGAACACTTTGTTTGAATAAACAGACATCTTACATTACTCTGACACAGATTTAAGAGTTGCCTCTAGGAAAAATGGCAAATCAAAACAGGAATACCAAGACAGTTACCAAGGAATGAATGTGAGAGACAAGCACATCAGTAGAACCAATCCCTTTCAAGCCAATCACAAGCATCAAGTGCTGAATTACTAATAATACTGCTAATATTGGAGTCTATTTTTAGCTCCTCGATGGATGCATTATATATTCTCTTATAATAGACTTGTTAAATGTAGTTTAATAGTGAGAAGTTCTTGGCTTAGACATACTGCTTAAATTACCCAGCAACAGCAAATGAATTAACTTAAAATGAAGTATTAACTTTAATAATATTAATTTTAAATATTAACTTTAAAATAATATAGATTTCATACTTTAGAAAGAAAAAATATATAGCTATACTTCAAATAATGGAAAGTTTAGAGGTTTTTTTTAATTCTTAAGGTGCATTAAGTTCAGTCTTTCCACATAGGTGAGCTCTGACTATTTTAGGAAATGTGCTATATTTTTTTATTGCTGCCAGAACAATTACTGCATACTTAGGGTCATTAAACAATACCCTTTTATTATCTCATAGTTTTTTGTTGTTGTTATTGTTTTGCTTTGTTTTGTTTTAGGTCAGATGTCCTAGTGGTCTCAATTGGGTTCTCTACTTAGGGTCTCACAAAGCCAAAACCAATGTTCTACCAAGCTGAACTGTAATCTTTTGGTTATTGGAAAGAATCTACTTCCAAGTTCCTTCAGGTTGATGGCAGAACTGAGATGAATCCTTCTTGTGCTCTGAATCTCTCTGATTTCCACTTTTATGACAGAAAAACTGTATTTAGAAGATTCATATGTTAGAGTAGGCCCACATAGATATTCTCCCTTTTGTTTAGTCATAAGTCTACTGATTATTAGTCTTATTTACATATATAATCTTTACCATATAATGTAACATCATCATTGGAATAATATTGCATCACATTTATGGGTTCCACCCATCTTCAAGGGTTGGAGATTATACAATGTGAGGATCACTGGGAGTCATTGTTGGAATCCCACCCACTTTATGTAGTAAGTATTGGGATAAAATTATGAACAAAGCCTTCAGTCATCAGTTTTTCAAATTCTAAACTTCAATAGAGGAGGGTCTCCAATAAAACATGAACTGCAAGGAAGCATTATGTATCTATAAAAATGTAAATTGAACAGCCACTCAATCTATGAAGATGAATAAGTATTCCAAAAGAAAATCACATAAAACGTGCTTAGTAATAAAGAACATTATAAGGTGAAAGAGCAGAAGTGTGTTCAAAGTCACAGGAATAATATAATGAGACATGCCCAGAAAGAAGTTCAGTGTAAGCATGGATGACATAGTTTTCAACATGTGCAAAGGTGAGAATTCAGAAGATGGATAGTATTGAGAGAGAGAAAAGCTATAGGAAAATATTTGAAGGTTGTAATCAAGGGTGCTACTTGTTTAATGTGTGCTGCCCTTGACTCCAGTATCAAAACAGCCTTGAGAGGTGTAGCACCTGAAGGAGTGGGGCCACTTATAAGGCCATTATATATATTCTGAGTGAGTGATGATGGTTACTGAGACCATGGCTAGGGCACAAAGGATGTTTGTACATGGACACAATGAGGAAATATGGTAGGTGGGTGCAAAAGTTGTCAGTATTTAGACATAAGTGTGGAGGATGAAAAGAAGTCATTCATGAATGATGTCCAGTTTTCTAGTTTGGTCCACTGGAAGGATATGGGTCACTTTTTTTTTTTTAATTGGAACTGGGAAGGTATAGAAAACACAGATAAAGGGGAGTGTCTCATCCATAATATGAAGTCCCTATAAGACAGCCTTGTGCAGATGTTTATTACATGATTGGCTACAGTGGTCTGGAGGTCAGATAAAGAGAACAGAAGTAGAACCATACAGTTGACTCAGTGTATGATGTCATCTGGAGTCAGTAGAGTGCAAGCTGTTCCCAGGGAGAGAATGGTGCCTGAGAACAGAAGAGGAGCTAAGACATACTCATCCAGTTCACTAACCCACAGGAAATGACTCAAGGAGGAGAAGCTGGTAAAGGGCACCCAACAGAAAAATCTCCTGTATCTCAATAATGAAAAACCAAGGCATTGATATTATGAAGACAAGAAAATGATAATTTCAAAATGGAGAAAGTAGACTATATTTTCAAATGCTTTGGAGAACTTATGTGAAAGAATTTGATAAGTGGATCAGATTTATGAGAAGAGACTCATTTGCTACTTTGGCAAAAGCATGATTCAATGGAGCGGTGTGGATGCCATACAAACTGAAGTGGATTTAGGAGTAAAGGAAACCTAGGGAGACTCTTTTTGATTATGTTTATGTAATAATTGACATTCTCTAAATTATCCAACTTCCAGTTAGGGGCAAGATTTGGAAGAATCAGAGAAGAGTATGGCAATGGAGAGAGAGATGTTTGCCATAAAACATGGGTACCAGAGAGTACAGTGAAATGACTTGAGCTGAGAGGAGAAATGGAAGCATGCTGAATCATTGGGTGAAGGAAATACTTATTATTTTTAAATGAAAATGGATATATTAGAAAACTGAATTTGAATCTGAGGATATCAGCAAGGATAATGGAGATCAACATAATGCATTTAATTTAGTTTCCATCAAGATTCCAATGTATCATTAAAGGGGACAAACCAAAACAAATAGCTCATTGAGGTTGTGTAGAAAGAAAGTAGTTGAGCCTCTCAGGATTGTATAATCAACTTCCACACTTCTGATAGAAGAAGTGATTATACTTCCACAAAAGAAAGAACTGGCTGCAGTCTGATGTGTATGAGAGAGATCCAAAAAGAGGCATATTTCTCTATGTTGCTGGCACAAAGGCATCCAAGAATTTGTTGGGTAGGAAGGGCTGTACAGCAAGAGACTACTGTTAATACATGTGAAACCAGTGGTAAAGGGAAAGGGGAATGACTGGGGATAAATACTAAGACGAATGAGCTAGAGACAGGCAGGACCACACACTTGTCAATGTGAGATACTTGAATTTAAGATATGTCATTTAAGGAGCCAAAAAACCATAGTCTTTGACTCACAAAATAAATACAACATTTGGTTGGTAGGAGTATTTAGAGTGAAGTAAAATCTTCTCAAGACAAATAAAGAAAATTAAAAATACCAGACTGAAATGATTGCTAAAGACTATGATAGAGTCAAAATGAATACTTCTGTGTCAGCGTTTTATGTGCAAAGTGCTAGATGTCTATGGAAAGATAAAAGATAACCATTATTAAAACGCTACACTTATAAGATAATATCTAACTTTCCCCATTTGATTTGTCCTGTTTGCATGATCCATGGAATTGCGGTCCGTCTAGAGTGGAATGCAGAGTCTGGCCACATAAGAATAAAATTTATTCTCACATTAGTTATAGATAGTTCTTGACCCAAGAGCCAATTAAATAAATAGTAGATGTCCTAATCTGCATTAGAATAAGGTAAGGAAGTTGTACCAGAATGAACAACTTTGATTAAGGTATTCATTAATGGGTGGTTAGAGTGAAACCAGAGAGAGAGAGAAAAATAAGGTTTGAGGTTACCAATAACTGTGAATACTTACCAACATTATTTACTTATGATAATTTTTATAAAGTTGCAAATATAATTATGTTATAGAAACAATTATTGAGCTGCTAGCAATATTTGAAACATCTTAAAGATTATGAATAAAAATTAAAATAATTATGATATACACACAGTGGAATTCTACTCTGCCACAACAAAATTGTCATTTGTCAGAAAATGAATGGATCTATAGAATATTATGCTAAGTGAGATCAGTCAGTCACAGAAAGTATAGAGTCATATGTCTTTTCTCATATGTGGAAGGTAGGGAGAAATTGGGATACAAGAGGAACTCCAGGAAAATTAGGAGAAACTCCAGTGGAGCGATGGAGGAGGACTAGGTGAGGGGACTTGAAGAAGAAAACATTTCATTTGACACTATGCATATATACATAATTACCAATGCCAATCTCAATATTGTGTACAAGGAAGGGAAGGGAGTGGGTTGGGATCCAAGGGGAAATTCACCAAGTGCTGAGTGCATGTATGTCCCTATCACTCTGAACTTCATAACCATGTGTGATCACTATGCAACAGTAAAAATATATTAAAATAAGTCTGTAGTTACAAGTAGTTTGAAGTACAGTGAGAGAGACTAATGTGTAAGGTAATGATTATAATTATTGTTGACTGTACCCTAAGCAGAGATGTAGAGAACATGTTATAATAGTACAGACACAACATAAAGGCATGGAGAGTTGAAAGTAAGGCTCTAGAAAATTATTTCCCAAATGTAGTACAGACTTAATCTAGAATAAGTGAGTATTAGACAAGTGAAAATGGTATTTGAGAGTCTGGGAGATAGTGAGAATCATATAAGCAGAGACATCACTATCAGAAATATTATTTGTTCAGAAAAAAATGTATATATGGTACAGAGGGCAATTAAAAGCCCCTGGCAAGATACTAGGTAAAAAATAATCAAGGTACAAACTAAGATTAAGTAGTAAAATGAACTGGGAGAGCATAAACTTGAAAAAGGCATATGGAAGTTAACTGAGCAAAACATGGAGGTCAATGAATTCTGGGAATGAGAAAATGGTAGCAATCAGTCACGGTGTCTAAATTTCTGGCTTTTCCATTGATTGGAGAGTGGAAATCGTCACTAACAGAAGGAACAAAAGAATGAGTGAGTTTGAAATGGGTTTAAAAAGAGGGGGTTGTTGGTATGAAGCCCAGTGGTAGAGCCATTGCCTAGCATGTATTGGGAACTGGATTTGATTCCCAGAACTGAAAAACAAAAAAGATGGTATGACTTAAATTATAAGTATTATTTTTTATACTTCAGATGACTTTGTCTCATAGCTAGTTGGATATACATACTTGAAATCTGTGGCTATTGTCAGAGCTAAAGATAGATATTTGAGGGTTGTTAATGTATCAGAGGGAGATGAGGTAACTTAATTAAAGTAGGAAAGGTTAGAAAAGAATGAAAAATTTGAAACACCCACTAGATAAGAAGCAAACATCAAAACCTTAATAAGAGAGGCAGAGACTGAGGATGCTGAACATGTTTTGGACTAAGGGGAAAGTTTCATTATAAAGAGAAGCATTTAAGACTCAGAAGAGACAAATGATTGATAAAGCAAAATATAAGAGGATTTGGGAGTGGACAGGATGAAGAATATCATGGACAGGTTGTCATTAAACAGACCTCACCTGAAGGAAAAGCAGCAGTAAAATATACACAGCAATTTGTGGTGGTGGAGTTAAAGAGGTTTGGATGGTTTTCATGTTCAGAGGCTTCAGCTTTCTAAAATATTAATATAGGTGGTCATCTGTTGAATTAGTCAGGTAGAAGAGGGAAGTAGAGAAAAGTAGTAGCAGATCTGAACAGTCTCTGAAAGAAATAGAAAACAGACCAGTTGCATGGAGAAGTAGTGCTAATCATTGTCGAGGGCCCGACTGAGGTCAGAGACCATACATTTATGGGTTGGTATTACTCTCTTGTCCTCAGCCCTAGTAGTCCTCAACTACTAGATGTAGGAGGATACAAGTAGAATGTAGGATTGGCTGTTTTATAGAATAAGAGTTAAAACACAAAGAATGGTTGAAGTCATGATGGAGTTCAATGGACATACTGAATCCAGAGGTCAGTTTTCCTTTGGAGGTCTGATAAAAATGAGAAAATTGAAAGGATTCTGAGGTTGGGATTATGAATTTTCTAACCTACACAGAGATACAAAAAGAGTGAATACTTACTAGGTGTTGTCTAGAGAAAGGATATTAGCTGTTTGATAGATGTATAGATTTTTGTGATGACACAGGTTATATAGTCAAGAATAACCTGCTGAAATCAATAGAGGCAGTTGGATGTGAGAAGCCAGGGGAAGAAAAAAGTTATGTATTCACCAAACATGTATTGAGCAGCCTTTCTGTGTCTGACATTATACCAGCTGTTAGAGATACAGAAGTGAATAAGACTCAATCTATGCTCTCAATTAGATCAGTCTACTGGAGTGATTGATGGTTCCAGCTTTGGAAACACTGTGTGTGAGAGGGTGGCAATTTTGAAAGTCAGTATCAAAAACTATAATTAGTAATCATTCAATAGGAGTAGCTGATATAACAAACTAAGTGACAATGTAACCCAGACAAGCCAGATAGATGAAGCTTTAATTGTAAAGAGAAGTCAATATTGCAGAGGGAACCATACGAGGAGTGTGTAGCTTGGCCCCCCAAGAGCAGGTGGAGGGAGAAGAGAAAAGAGTGGATTTCTGCTATCTAACTCCAAAATTGAGGAGTACCTAGAGGAATGAGAGAGTGGTGGTGATACCAGGTGATTGATTTCTGAGACAAATAAAGAAAGTTACAGAAAAAAGGAATGATCAATATAGTCCAGTGATTCAGAGATCTAACAAAGAAAAATAGAATTGCCCCATTAGGTTTGGCAATTAGAAAAGCACTGATGGTCTTGGCAGGTGTTATTTTCAGTGATGAGGATGCCATGCAGAGTCCTCTGGGTGGAGAAATACAAGACTTAGGAACTTTGTGCTATCAATTGACAGCACTCTCCGGTTGTCTAATAATTACAAACAATTATCTTTAGCATTGATCTTTTGGATGAGAAGGAGAATGTGTACATTTACCAGAGAAACATAACAAAGTATTATATGCATAAAAATAAACCTATAGTTTAAAAGCAAAGAAACTAGAATACATTAAGGACACAGGATTTTTTTTTTTAGGGATATATTATTTGTGGGAATAAGGATGGCTTAAAATTAGTTTCATCATCAGGAAATGAAAAAAATCCTTCAATGGTTAAAGCCAAATCTAATACTTGACAATCCTCAAGTAATGACTTGAGTTTTAAACGTTATTAGGTTTTATATGAGGTTTATTATATCATTGCCCTACAATGAGTAAAATCATATGCTTTAGAAAGTAAGTAATAGATTATCCAGATGTGGAAAAGTAATTCCACGTATTCCCTTCACATTTTAAAGATGATGTAAAATACAAAGATTTTTTAAGTTTAACAAATGACCTCTGATATTAAAAAGGGGGTAATTCCCAGGGCTATAGTAAATGGACATATGTTTAGATGTGCTACTATATTTTCAATATAATTAGTCATTTCACCATGGATCCAGGTAGAACCAATGGATTTCCATATGCAAATAACTATGATTTATCTAAGAGCATTGCAGTATAAATCCTTTCCTACTAATTTGTTGACAATAATTTTCTATCAATTTGCTAATTATTTATGGATGAATTTTATTTTGAGTAAATTGGAATCTATTTTCCTGTTGTAGAAATATCGAACAGCAACTAAAAGGGGATAATTGCAGAAAATACAGGTTTACTCATTGGTTTGTAAAGGGAAACACTGGAGAGATTAGGCAAATGATGTCTTTCGGTTATATTCTAATGAAATTTAGGATAAATGGGAAATTTTTAAACATTTTAGGATTTAAAATTATGGACACATAATAACTTATTTTC
>PVLC010019732.1:19556-30274 GCA_004027655.1 Graphiurus murinus
GCGGTACTGGGGGTTGAACTCAGGGGCATTCTACCCCCAAGCTATACCCCCAGCCCTATTTTTTATTCTTTATTTTGAAACCGAGTCTCACTAAGTCGCAGAGTGCCTCACTATGTAGCTGAGGCTGGCCGCGAACCCGGATCCTCAGGTCTCAGCCTCCCGAATGCTGGGATTACAAGCGTGCGCCACCACGCCCGGCCATAATAACTTATTTTCTACTAATATTACTTTTCATTAATCTTGGTTTTGTTTATTTTGCTATGTCAAGGGAAGAGAGTATATACAGGTATTTTCTTTGAGTTTCTGTTAAAGGATATGGGGATTTTAAAATATAGAAAATTAATGATTTATTTTAGTATTATCCCCCTATAGAAAGTATTCATAAAATAAATACAACCTTGCTTAAAAATTAGCCAGCCGTGTTTGTTTTTAAAAGCTGGCTAGGTGTAAGGTACATGAACTGCTCTTTTCGCCATCTTGGAGGCTGTGGAGGCCTGCTGGGAACAGGACTTCTAAAAGGCAGATATATCTGGAAGGCTGTAGTACAAGGCCAGTTTTACTGGCTATAAACAGAGTCTCTGGAACCCAAAGGACACACATAGTTCTTCTTAAAATTGAAGGTGTTTATGCTCAAGAGGAAACTGAATTCTACTTGAGCAAGAGACATGCTATGTGTACAAACCAAAACTCAGCAAAGTGACTCATGGCAGTAAACTGTGGAAAAACAACACAAAAAACAAACAAAAACAAAAACCCAGACTAATTTGGGGAAAGGTAGCTCTGGCCACTGGAAGCAGTGGCCTGATTCATGACAAATTCCAAAGCCACCTTCCTGCTAAGGCCATCATTGAGCACAACATCCATGTGATTCTGTGCCCTTCACAGATTTAAACTGGTGAAAAGTAAGTAAATAAAAGGGGTTGCCCTCTTGTTAAAAACAGAGAGTGGTGAAAAGTAAGTAAATAAAAGGGATTGTCCTCTTGTTAAAAACAGATAAATGTCATGCTAATAAAAATTCATCCAAAATAGCATCGTATAAAATAACAAAATATAAAATCCTAAAATGTTCAGCCGAGCGTGGTAGCGCATGCTTGTAATCCCAGCATTTGGGAGGCTGAGACTGGAGGATCTGGGTTTGAGGCCAGCCTCAGCTACCTAGTGAGGCACTCCACAACTTAGTGAGACCCTGTTTCAAAATAAAGAATAAAAAATAGGGCTGGGGGTATACCTCGGAGGTAGAATGCCCCTGAGTTCAATCCCCAGTACCACACACACAAAAAAAGTTTGATAAATGTTTAGTAAATTCTATATCTGTGTATGTAAAAATATTATCTATAATTTGAAACCTATTAGACCGTTTTCCTGGGGAAAAAAAAGAACCTAATGTGATCTTGAAGGACAGAGAGTTGTCCTGAACATAATTAGTAAAGTGAGCCTAAGTAAGATTACTATACTATTACTATACCATTATTTTTTAATTTTATCATTTCATTTTGGTATTAAAAAATACTAATTCAAATGCCTTTAGAAATTCTTTTTAATTGCTAATTCAGCATATAGAATTGATCCATATTAAAACTCCATTTATCCTGGTTATGGAACTTTGGCAGATTGCCCCTTAATGGTATCACAGAGAGTAATTCTTCAGTGATTGAGCCAACACAAGTATACTCCCACAAAATAAGCTAATGCTACTGCATATTGCAAAAGTGTCTAGTGTGAGGCCTATAACCTGTAAGACTCAAGAGTCAGACAGATGATGTGTTGTATAACGTACTACACTCACATAGTCTAAGATAGTTCTAATAACTTTCAGATAAGCACAGGCCCTATACTTTCTATACAGCCATTCTAATGGAAACTTGGTTTTGTTTTACTAAAAAATCTTCCCAGAGTTATCAATCCAAAAGTATTACCAAAATGTGATGCTCTAGGATTCTTAGAGTGAAAAGGTCATGCATAGATCAAACAAAACTAAAAAAAAAAAAAATAGCAATAGTAGTTATCATTAAAATAGTGCATACAGCTCTAATCACTTTTCCTGATCCCCCTGTAATCAGAGAAAGGTTTCTTATTTCTTTAGCCCTTGACCTCTGCACTTTGATTCTGTTTCACGTTTTCAGATTCCAGATGAAGCCCTCTTACATCACTAAGTCTTGTGGAGTAACTAAGCCCACCCTTTACCCCTAGGGAATCTCACTTCCAAATATAGAGTCAGGAAACTCTATAGCATATACACATAATGTCTAAATACTAGTATACATTATTATATATTAAATATGAATATGTGACATCAAATTGTGTTTTTACTAGAATGAAAATTGAAATTGGAAGTTTTAGTCATTTCTCCTTAGAAAATAGGCATTCTGTAATGCATTAACTAGATTAGCTGAAGAAAAGAATAGAATGGAATAATTATGTAAGTGTTTTAAAGAACAGCAGATTATGGAAAAATGTCATCAGTTTATAGTATTTCCTGAATATTGAAAGTGAAGAATAGTAATTACCTAAATGATGGAAAGCTGACTTGAGGGTTATACTTTAAAGATAACTTTCATACAGATTCATTCGGTAAAATAAAAGTAATCATTTCACATATGTCTTTATGATTATACTGTTAAAAGAATACTACAAAATTGTATGTATACTGAAGTGATGTTATACAGTAAATACATCATGTTATGTACACATTAATCATAGTCTAATAAATTAAAAACCAAGGCCCTAAAACATATATTTCAACACTTTGACAGAAACTATTTTAAGCATGTTATTGTTATTATACATTAATCATAGTCTGATAGAATAAAATCCAGAGTAGAAAGACTTGTATGTCAAAACTTAACAAAAGAAAAGTATAACTAAGCATTATTTATAAATCAGAGAATTTTAGAAATAAAATATTTCCCCCTACTTTACATTTACAATGATCCATGAAACCCCTTTCTGAATTTTTCGAATGAGAGTTAGTGTGTACAGTGGAGAGATCATTCTACTAAGAATGCTGCAAATAAGTTTTATCTTTACCAAGTGATTATCTTAAGGTTATATACTCTATCCAAAAAATATTTTAAAAGGAATGCTCAATTCAAGAAAAACTCCAAGATTTTAAGGTTCTATTAGATGAAAAAAAAAGATATTACTACTAACAATACATTTTAATTTCTGAATATCATCATTCCTATGTCATAAACTAATGATATAAATTTCATATACATATATATGTATGTATGTTCCATTCTCAACAATGTATACCAAAACTGAATTTATGGAAGTGTGCCTAAGTTGCATGTAGAATTCTACTGTAATTACTATTTTTTAATTTGAAAAATATGGTTTCAACCACTTATGCATTTGTTCAGGATCCAGAATAAAATGTTTATGTAATATATGAAATACTCCAAAACTTAATAGAAATGTATATTCAAATATCTCATGGGTATGCACATACATACATAAACAGTTGGAGGAATTATTAACAAAATATTTTACAACTACAAGATGAACAAGAGAAATTGGGTGGGCATGTGCCTGTTCACTGGGTGCCTGTTTCTGTCCCAGCCAAACACGTAGAACTGGAGTATTTTAGTTCACAGTTTTCTTCAGGAATACTTACTTATGAAGCAAAGAAAATTTCTGCTTGGCAGCTGTAGGCTAGTTGTTGTCATGGTAGAGGAAAGTATTATAACACTGAACATGTGAGTACAAATGCAAGGCTAACATGAAGATCATACAAGGATCACAGCTGTGCAACACAACAGCCTTGTGTTCTAGACATTGATCCCAGGGCTGAGCATGCAGAAAAGACTGTGTCTTCAGGACTGATCTGTAGCAGTCAGCATATATTTCCACTTCTCTTTTTTAAGTCTTAGTCTTTTAGTTAGTTTGCATTTTTATTTTTTCAGCTTTAGTATGTATGTATTAATGGTAAGTTATTGATAGAAAACAAAATGAGATGAGGAAGTCAGTTTAAGTCAGTACCTGGCACAGGGGAAGTTCCTGTAAAGGTTACCTATTATCTTTATTATGAAAAACAATTACTCATGGGCATCTATTCTTTCTACTTCAAGTTTAAAGACAATAGTAATAACTAAAAAATTACCCTAATTTATGGAAGCTAGGGAGAAAGCGGGACATAAGAGGGTCTCTAGAAGAAGAAGGAGAAACCTTAGATGAGCAAAGAAGGTGACTTAACTGAAGGTGATGGGAGGGGAGGGAAACACCCTAATGCACAGGATGAAACATATCGAAGCCAATCACTAACTTAATTTGAGAAGGAGAGAGGGCCAGGGAATAGGGCGGGAATTGGGGAAGGGTTAAATGAGAAATGTGTACATGTATGTCTTTACCAGTTTGTACTTAACAAAGATACATGATTGCAATGCACCAATAAAAAGAAAAAGAAAAAAGAAAAATAGAGCAGCTACATAAAATAATCAGAAATGTAGTTCTTTGTTCTTTCTCCTCCATCATGTTTCAAATAGCTATTGGGTTTCCAGTCATCACCCCAACTGTCCAGGAAGTGAGAAGAAGGAAGGGGAAGGTGAAGAGAAAGGAATTGAAGCAGTTGTTATGAAGGGCTCCTGAGAGGTCTCACAGGCACTTCCCTCATATTTCATGGACAATCAGCTATAAGCATAATTAAGAATAATTTTGTAGGCCACACTGATTTTTAATAGGAATGTGTACATGTGATAGCATGTCCCAAGTTAGTATCCATCTTTATGACACAAAGTAAGGGTCCACGCATTCCTAAGTCCAGCCTGAAAAAAAATCACTGGTGCTTCATTGGCAGGCAGGATGCAAACTTACTTTCTGCCACTCTACTTTTGAGTTCCAAAGTGCCAGAAGACTTACGTATTTCTCCATGTTCATCAATGCAAATGGGTCAACTAGCTTATTTCTAGTTAAAATGAGGTGAACAATCTAGTCTAGGTCTCTCCTGGGGCATTTGTGAAGATTTCTAGCTCATGGTAGAGACTTGGTCTGTTTCCTCCATGTCATTACACAGAGATAAAATGTGTATTAACACAACACTTAACAGAAAAATAATCATAAAAATAATTTTAGTGCCATGTAGGACAGAAATAAGAATTAACATTATGTCTATGACACTCAAGATTTTTTTCATAATAAGGGATTGTAGCCTAAGTAATATGTTCTTCTCTTGCCAAAATCAACACTACACATTAGAAAATATGTAATTGGTCATAAAAGCTTCTATTCCAATCTTGTTTTTAAACTAGTTAGGAAATGTCAGTAGAGACCAAATTGAGTTTTCCACTACTTTATATTTACCATAGAATTAGCAACACATTGGAATTACTGTGAAATTGGTGAAAAAGTTTGGTACAAAGAAATGAAGAACATATGTACATACATAAGCCTCAAGGGCAATCTACTTCTGAAAATTGAAGAGTATTCTAAGTGTTATAAATAATATATTTATTAAAAGTGGTTCTGCTATTTTGTGATAATTGAATTAAAAATAAACAAAAATACTTTCTCTATAACATCATGCACTTGAAAGAATAGGGTTAATGAAAATAGGATTGGGGGCAACCTAGCAAAATTTATGCCGCTTTTTAACCAGAGGCAAAAAAATATGATACAATCCTAATTAAAAAAAATAATAGTATAGTTAAAAATAGTAAATCCCTAATTGGAAGATAAATAGTACAGTTACCATAGAAATTTATCTTTTCAAAAATCCTGATGAAAGTAACTTGAAGGAGGAAGGTGTAAAGAAAGGTTGAATTTGCTGCACTATGGAAACAAAGGCAAGACTGTACATATGAGAGAGATGGTGAACTCTCACCTATTAGTATAAATCTGGAAATAGCAATGCTTATGTTTTAACAAGTCTTAATTATCAAAGGAACTTTGTTGGTACAGTCACTTTATAAACAAGAACTCATAAAACCACAATACTAAAGATCTTAGCAATAATAAACATATATTAAATAAGACTGGCAATATATTTCAAATTTGGAAAAGTAATATAAATAAAGACTAGCATTTAAGACCATGATATGTACCCCTAACTTTTTCTTTGCATTAACTCAAATTTAATACTTAAGGTAATTCATGAGGAAAGCACAATCTCTCCTAGTTTTAGTGTTTGAATGTAGTTTAAACTACACTTAAGCTGGGTATGGTGACACATGCCTGTAATCCCAGTTCTTTTTTTTTTTTTTTTTTTTTTTGCGGTACTGGGGGTTGAACTCAGGGGTATTCTACCTCCAAGCTATACCCCCAGCCCTATTTTTTATTCTTTATTTTGAAACAGGGTCTCACTAAGTTGCGGAGTGCCTCATTAGGTAGCTGAGACTGGCCGCGAACCTGGATCCTCCGGTCTCAGCCTCCCAAATGCTGGGATTACAAGCCTGTGCCACCACACCAGGCTGTAATCCCAGTTCTTGGGGGACTGAAATAGGAGGATTGTAGGTTCCAGTATAACCTCAGGAATCTAGAGAGACCCTGTTTCAAAATGAAAACACACAAGGGGCTCAGGGTATAGTTTGGCGATAGAGTGCCCCTGGATTCAATCTCCAGTACTCTCCCCAACCCTGCCTCCCCTCCCCCAAAAAGAAAAAGAAAACTACACTTAAGAAGGCTATTCTCCCAACTACACTGCAATTACTTGACAAGGGGTACAAATCAAAGAAGCTCTAGAGTTAGAGTTCAAACCAAGGGAAACTGGTTTCAGAATCCATGTGCTTCCTCAAACCATGGGCCACCCTGCTATGCAATATTTTAGCTACTCACAGTGCCAATTACAATATTAACACAACCCTCTGATTGCATTCACATGAATATGATTTTTTTCATCATTAATCCCTTGCTTCCTAGAATAATATGTGATAGAAACCACACCTCCTAAAATATAAAATGTCCTTCAAATACAATTCAACTATTTCTCTTTTTGGCTTAAATTATATATTAAAAGCATGTTACAAATTAAAGGGTGTATAAATAACATGTCTTCTAATGAAAAATTTTTTCAAATGTTATTTTCTACTAACATAGGCTTGGTTCATATACATTTTTTAATCCCGATCAGCATGTAGGAGACTTCTAGGTTACAATGCGAACATAAACACACATAAAAAAATAGGTTGAATTGAAAGCAAGCAACGGAAGATCTAGATTAGCTAGACATCTCTGGCACATAAAATGATATGAGCCCTGCATAGACTAGAATATTTGAAAATTAATTGAATAGGGAAAATATAAAATACAAACTAGTTCAAATTTTTATAATTTTTTATGAAAACAGAAGTTCCTAACTAAAGACATAAAAGTGTTTTTGAAGGTCCCAAAATATTCTGACAGAAATTGCAAAATTCAGTGTTAATGAAATCAGACTGTTTTTCTTCCTAATCTCTCTTAAAAAAAAATACATGGCTGTCTTTCAGGGAAATGGAAACTAAGCATCATAAGGAAGGCAAGGTGGATTTGTAACACCACATTTCCTCTGTTTTAGTCCAGACTATTTGTCATTTTTATATAAATGTTGGAAAATGTGACACTACATTTCTTTCTTATAAAGTTACCTATTGCTTGTTCCTGCAAGGGCAAAGAATATAATTATTTAGACTACAAAGTCCTTGTTAATGATAAAAATCTCCGTAGTCATATAAATAGCATGCAATCTGGCTGATTCTATCCATCTGGCTCCATGTATTCAACCGCATCACTTTCAGGGGCAGGGTTGGAAGGAAACCCTCTAACTATATCCCCGGATACCTAACTCGAATCAAGGTTAAACACATCCCCATGGTTAATCATATCTATTTTCTTCCTCCCTAGATACAAAACAGGATACATGCACATGTGTGCGCGCGCGCACACACACACACACACACACACACACACACACGTTTAAGGATATTTTTGGAAATTTTTTCCACGTCCGTAATGAGTTCTTTTTTTTTTTTTTTAATGCTTAAGGATATTTTCTTTCCTTTTACAAAGGTCAAGAATTCTTTTATAAGTGTGACTTCCACATTGCATTATCAGAAGTTTGTTTTACTGTTCTTGTTTTTGTCTGTTTTAATAAGAAGCAGAATGGTTTGATTATATTTGGGTCTGCTTCACTATAGTATTTTCTTGGAATAGTGACATTGAGGAAATCCCATTGTAAATTTTTTATTATAATCTATGATTCAAGGACTAAAATAGTCTTCAGCATTTAAACAGCAAATTGTTCAAGGAGATTCCATGATAAGCTCCACGACCGGGGATGAATAAATACTCAGAAAATGTTGGAGGTGTGTATCCATCATGTGCCAGGAACTAGTCTAATGGGAAACTGGTGGACAAGATAGACTTCATTCCTCCCCATTAAGGAGCTTTTGCAGTAGTGAAGTCTATCTCCATATGATGTACACTTGGAGAATAAAGATGGATCCTTTATCCTCCCAATGGCAAAGAATTCTCAGTTTGGGGAAAAAGACAAAGGCGTTTGATATTTATAATTTTTCTACTAGTAACCATTTTTAGTGATGTTTTAGCCTCTATGTATTAATGCATAAAATACGAAGAACTACTCTATTCTATATAAAACATAAGAAGTGTTGAACCAATGAGCTTAATTTTATTATTCTGTAGCCAGAAAATATACTCCCACAATGATGTCTTCACTGATACCCTAAACAATATTATCCCAGGGAGGAGAGGAGTATCTTTATTGTTTAAGTATTGTTGAGTACCACTTATTTTTCAGATGATGTATGTTAAATATTTGCTGAGAAAAAAAAAAAAACAATGAACTTTGAATAAGAAATGTAGAATATTCATCTTGCTGCATTGTGAGATTCAGGACTCCAGATTGAGATATTTAATTTCTCTTTACTAACAGCAAATACTGAAAACTGAAGGAACTTGGCAATCTCATCAGTTTTGCTAAAGGTAGTCATTAGGAATAGCATAAGCTGTGTCCACATAATTATGACATGCCAGCTCATCTCAGTATTCTGCTTGTGGATACAATAGAAATATTCAAAGATAAAAAATTAATAACCCTAAAGAAAGAATCTATATATATATTTCAAGTAGAACCTGAAAATTTCAAGATTGACTGAAAAAAATTCAATTAATACTAGCAAAATAGAAAGCTCAAGATACAGTGTATATTATCTCCAGAAATATTTTGCAAACAATTCTCATGTAACCAGTATCCATGGGACACAGAAAAATACTGGTTTTTATGATATATATTATATACTATAATTTTCATGGAGAAAGGCATAGAAAATATAACATATAACTAATAAACTGGTATTAAAAAAATAATTAGGTGAGTTAAAGCTGTTATTATTGTCCAAATTCTGAAACATGGAAAACTCCATTTAAATTTTAAAGCACTTTAACTTTTGAAATCAGGTTAGGTTTTCTATTGAAATTATATTTTAAAGCCCATTTCAGGTCTAGCAGCTTCAAAATCTATGTTAAACTTTATACTCTATAGTTACAATGTCTCAAGGTCAATCAGGGAAAAAATATAATATCAGTATTTCAGCCAAATGCTTACACTCACTAATATTATAGGTTACCAAAAAAGTCTCTTTAGGAGAAATACTCAATTTCCTCTTGGTCTTTTTCATTAAAATACAGACTTCCGAATACCTAAAATACTTACTTTCAAAAATATTTCCTCAAGTAGAGAAAACATTGGCACCCAAATTCTATTACATTTTGATTTTTAAAAATAAACTCACCATATTTTAATCTCTTTAAAAGGATAAAATAATCATTGTGTAATTTACATAAGTATATAGTAACTTTATGTCATATCATATCACATTTATGTATATATAATTATATATCATTCTATATCATTAAAATACTGATTTAGCCAAAACTTGTTTTTCCCAGATATTCACTGCCACATTCACTGTCAGTCATTTCCTCTTTGAACTTAGATTCTTAGCACTAGTGAATATTTCCTAAAGAAATATTCCTAAAATATTCCTGTTTTGTTCCTAAAACTCTCTGCACCTTCAGGATCCTGTGTACTGCAGAATTTTCTTGAATATACAACAGGTGTCTCTAAGTCAATATACATCAAACACTAACCTCATCTTTCCTCCCAGACTGGAAATTCTCATTTCCCTGCATTAAGAAGAGTACCACTGAGTGACTTGGCATTAAGTAAGTTTCCTTCCCCTTCTTCAACACCCCCACATCTATCATTCATCCTGCTTAGCAACTAACTAAATTCCAAAACCTACAACTGGATACATAACTTGCAAAGCCAGTGCAGAATGAAAGTGTGGAGTTCCGTGTTTGAAATCAATTAAAAATTTCTAGACTGACAAGCAGAACATTATACCAAATCTGGGTCCTTCTGAGCATGGAGGTCCCTCTGTGCTCTCTGGATTGTAAGCTCAGGAAGCTGGTACTTCCATTCCCTCTTGTGGGGAAAGATCCCCAGAGAGAAGGCGGTAGCCCCGCCCGAAAATACATCAAAGATGGCACAGAGAGGGAGTGGCGAGGGTGGTGACCTAAGACTGTTTACCAGAGACCAGGATTAGACGAGGGATGTCTCCTCAGCGTGATCAAGCCATTGATAGGATCAGCCTTTTGGATTAGGCCAAAGAGGCATGATCAAGATGACCTCTACGCTGATTGGCCCTACAAGAAGACACTCCCCTCGCTCTGCCCTATATAACACCTTGCCCCTCATGTAATAAACGGATGAGTTCTCTGATGCT
>PVLC010019733.1:0-30172 GCA_004027655.1 Graphiurus murinus
AAAAAAAAAAAAAAAAAATGAATAGCAGCCAGGAGTGGTGGCACACACTTGTAATCCCAGTACCTGGGAGGCTGAGACCAGAGGATCGCAGGTTCAAGGCCAGCCTCAGCTACTTAGTGAGGCACTCTATAACTTAGTGAGACCCGGTTTCAAAATAAAGAATAAAAAATAGGA
This sequence comes from Graphiurus murinus, assembly GCA_004027655.1. Taxonomy (NCBI): domain Eukaryota; kingdom Metazoa; phylum Chordata; class Mammalia; order Rodentia; family Gliridae; genus Graphiurus; species Graphiurus murinus. The sequence continues at coordinate 175 of PVLC010019733.1, forward strand.
CTGGGGGTGGAGCTTGGAGGTAGAATGCCTCTGGGTTCAATCCCCAGTGCCCCCCCACACACAATGAATAGCATTTTTTTATTGTGACAAAGTATACATAGGATTTACCACTTTTAACTGTACAGTTTGGTGGCATTAAGTACATCCACATGTTGCACACCTCACCCAATAACTCCTCATGTATTATAAACGATGTATCATATATATATATAAATAATATGTGCATATCGTTTACTGGGACAGAGTTGTGATATATACATATATACACACACATATATATATATATCACATTTATATACTCACTAAATCCATATATAAATAATATATGTAAACGATATGAACATATTGTTAATTTACAGACATAGAGTTGTGACTGATATATATGTGTATATATATATCACATCTTGTGTACTCAATAATATCTTTTTAAAAGGGTTCAAGCTTTGAACATAAGTTTCATTAAATAGATTATTGCCATGTTATGGTAGTCTGACAAAAGAAAATATGTAACATTGAAATACTTCTTAAAAAATTTATATTTCAATGCTTCCAGTGAGGCCCTTTGTGGAGGGCTGCAAACCTGGGATCCTCCAGTCTCAGCCTCTCAAGTACTGGAATTACAGGCGTGCACTACCACGCCTAGCTGTTTCTTTATTTCTTACGAATAATAATAATTCTCAGCCAGGAGGCCCTCTGCAACTTAGTGAGATCTTGTTTCAAAATAAAGAATTAAAAATAGGGCTAGGGGTGGGTGTAGCTCAGAGGTAGAGTGCTCCTGGGTTCCATTCCTAGTACCACACACACACACACACACAAATAATAATTCTTACTTATTAAACACTGAGAGTCTCACTACATTGCTGAGGCTATCCTTGAACCTAGAATCCTCCTGTCTCAGCCTCCTAAGTACTAGGATTACAGGTGTGTGCCACCACACCTGGCTAAATTTACATTATTTAAAAAAATAAGATGGATACTGCATGCCAGTTTTTTTTGGGGGGGGAGAAATAGTATGAACAATAATAAAAGGCTACATAGCCAGGCATGGCGGTGCATGTCTGTAATCTCAGTACTTGGGAGGCTGAGACAGAAGGATCACAGGTTTAAAACCAGCCTCAGCAATTTAACAAGGTTTACAGCAACTCAGCAAGACCCTGCTTCCAAATAAAAATAAAATAGGCCTGGGGATGTAGCTCAGGGGTAGAATGCCCGGGTTCAATCTCCAGCACAATAAATAATAATAACAACAACAGCTGTAGGCTATGTAACTCTGAAATAATGGGGGGTGTCACTGAATAATAGTGACCTGGGTGTATTTAATGAACAATGTACTCCTCCTCCACCCTTCACTCTCTAGCTACTGGAAGAGGAGAAGGAAAAGTATACTGGTGATTTTCTAGTGTCCAAATATGACAGTCTCAAGATTATAAAGCATTTACAGGAAAACTGGACAGACATTGGACTTGGGATTTTTGGTCGTCATAAAACTCTGGAGGGAGAGATGTCCCGAGAACAAGTGTACCTGGAGGAAATCGTGAAAAACATAAGAAAACTCTACAAAGGGTATGAAATGAGAATAAACGGGAACAATGGTAAGAAGAAATGACAAATAGGTTGCTTGGCATTGTAAAGCATTTAGCAGTAATTTTTTTTTGAGTACAACTAATATCTAAAATAAATAATGTATTCCTATAATTTTAAAATGAAGCCAAGTAATGCATTGAGCATTGTTTTATCGAGAGTCCAATGTCATCTGACTTCCTTCATAGTTTCTGATGAGAAGTCGGTCATCAGTTTTATGGAGGATTGCTTGGATATGATACATTCTTCCTGATGCTCTCTAAATTCTGTATTTTTCTCTGGCTTTGAGAGTTTAGAATATATCTAGCTGTGGATTTCTTTGATTTTATCCTACTTGAAGCTTGTTGAGCTTCTTGGATATGAAGATGCATGTTCTTCCTTGGAGCCGGGGAGGTTGGGGGCCATTTTATCTTCAAATATTCTTTTTGCCTCCTTTCCGCTCTCCTCTCCTTCAGGGACTTTCATGAATCATATGTTTGATGGTGTTGTACACATGTCTAAGGTTATATTATCTTATTCTTTTTGTTACTTTATTTATTTTTTATTCCTTTTTTCTTTTCTTTCCTCAATCTGGATAAATTGAACTAACCTATCTTAAAGTGTTTTGTTTGTTTGTTTTTGCCATTTCAAACCTGCTGTTGAACACCTCTAGTAAAATTTTCATTTTTGTTTTTATACTTACCAGTTTAAGAATTTCTATTTGGAGCCGGGCGTGGTGGCACACGCTTGTAATCCCAGCATTCGGGAGGCTGAGACCGGAGGATCCGGGTTCACGGCCAGCCTCAGCTACCTAGTGAGGCACTCTGCAACTTAGTGAGACCCTGTTTCAAAATAAAGAATAAAAAATAGGGCTGGGGGTAGAGCTCGGAGGTAGAATGCCTCTGAGTTCAATCCCCACTACCGCAAAAAAAAAAAAAAAAAAAAAAAAAGAATTTCTATTTGGTTCTTTTTAAAAAGTTATATTCTATCTTTTTTGTTGTTGTTGTACTGGGGATTGAACCCAGGGCATTCGAGCTACACTCCCAGCCCTTTTTATTTTTTATTTTGAAGCAGGGTCTCACTAAGTTGCTGAGGCTGGCCTTGATCCTGAGATCCTCCAGTCTCAGCTCCCTCCCAAGTACTAGGATTATAGGTGTGTGCCACTGTGCCCAGCTAATTCCTTTCATTTCCTTCCTTCCTTCCTTCCTTCCTTCCTTCCTTCCTTCCTTCCTTCCTTCCTTCCTTCCTTCCTTCCTTCCCTCTTTACTTCCTTTTTATCTTGTAGTACTGGGAATGAAACCCAGGGACATTCTACCTCTGGGCTACACCCTGAGCACTATTTTACTTTTCATTTTGAAACAGGGTCTCACTGAGTTGCTTTGAACATACAATCCTCCTGTCTCAGTATCACAAGGACTAGGATTATAGTTATGCACCACCACATCCAACTCTAGCTAATTCTTTTTTTTTTTTTTTTGCGGTACTGGGGATTGAACCCAGAGGCATTCTACCTCTGAGCTACATCCTCAGCCCTATTTTTTAAGTCTTTATTTTGAAACAGGATCTCACTAAGTTGCAGAGGGCCTCACTAAGTAGCTGAGGCTGGCTGCCAACCTGGATCCTCCTGTCTCAGCCTCCCAAGTACTGGGATTACAAGCGTGCGCCACCACGCCCGACTCTAATTCTTTTTCAAAGAAGTCTAGTGTCTGGGTTTCCTTGGGGACAGCTTTCTATTTACTACTTATTTCTCTGTATATGGGCCTTACTTTCTTTTGTCTTTTTAAGTCTCATAATTTTTTTTTTTAAACCTGGACATTTTAAATGACACAGTGTGAATGTTCTAGAAATACCCTCCTGTCCTGAGGGCTTACAGTTGCTGTTTGGAACTCGGACTGATTTGTAGAGCTTGTGTTCTGAGGATCTGAAGCGAGGTTTGCTGTGTGCGGCTCTCAAGTCTCTTGTACTTTTTGCTCAGTAGTCAGCTGTAGTTCGGGCTGAGATTTCCTTAAGCACTTTGAACCAATAAACCCCCCATCCTTTCCCTTTCTTGGGGGGGTGGTAATTGAGGATTGAACCCAGGAGCATTCTACTTCTGAGCTACACCTCCAGCCCTATTTTATTTTTTATTTGGAAACATGGTGTTGCTAAGTTGCTGACAGCTTCACTAAGTTGCTGATGTTGGCTTCAAACCTGCAGTCCTCCTGTCTCAGCCTCCCAAGTATTGGGATTACAGGCGTGAGCCACCACACCCGGCTTGTATACCTTTTTCTGATTGAATGCTGGACATTATCTTTGAAAAGGTCTAGAGATAATTTAAGACTCTAGAGGAAGCTATATTCCACAAGAATGATTTTTTTTTAACTTCTAGTAGGTCATTTAGGATAGGACAAGATCACTTTAATTTGAGCAGGAACCGCGTTGAAATGAAGTCTAGCTCCAGGCTTTGTGAGAGTTGGTCTATTTTTGTTCCACCCTTAGCCTTAAAGGGTAGTGAGTGTTTCATGGGTCAGGGGTCCCAAGTGAAAACCTGGTGTGTTTCACATGGCCTCTATTCCTTAGCAAATTCAGAGTTCAGTTTTATTCCCTCCCCCAAGTAGAGTGATCCAATGTCTCAGCTGGCAATGGGAGAGACTGAAAACCCATCCTCCTGTTAGATTAAAAATCCGTAAAAGCATTTTTTCTCCTTTCGCCATGTGTGCTTTAAGAATCTTTCCCAGTAGAGTTCCCAGGCAACCATGGTCCGTTGGTGGGCACTGATGTTCCGTAAAAAACTACTCAACATGGGAAAACACACTCATAATTTTCTATAACAACAACAATATAGTTTTAGATAAGATGGCAATACTTACCCATGAGAGTATAGAGTGGGCTGTGAAAAAAAAAATGAAGTAGCAAATGGTTTAAAGTAATCGAGGAAGTCAAAGTGATGAATGAGGGTGAAATTAATGGGTCCTCTTGTATACTTGTAAAAGGTCAAAGTTCAGTGATGAATGCAATGCATGCATTTTCATCAAGGACAAGAAAAGCAGTTGGAGCCGGGGCGTGGTGGCGCACGCTTGTAATCCCAGCATTCGGGAGGCTGAGACCGGATGATCCGAGTTCGCCTCCAGCCTCAGCTACCTAGTGAGGCACTCCGCAACTTAGTGAGACCTGGTTTCAAAATAAAGAATAAAAATAGGGCTGGGGGGGTATAGCTCGGAGGTAGAATGCCCCTGAGTTCAATCCCCAGTACTGCAAAAAAAAAAAAAAGCAGTTGGATTTTAAGTTTTTTCTGTGATTTCACAATGAATCAGACCACTGAATCCACATCAGGATCCAAGCTCAATCTTTGTTCAGATGAAAAACTTTAAACTTCATGAAAACCTGATTGTTGACCTAAAATGACTTAAAAACCACCTCTGATCTCATTTCTTTTTTTTTTTTTTTTTTTTTTTTTTTTTTTTTTTTTTTTTTTGCGGTACTGGTGATTGAACTCAGGGGCATTCTACCTCCGAGTTACACCCCCAGCCCTATTTTTTATTCTTTATTTTGAAACCGGGTCTCGCTAAGTTGTGGAGTGCCTCACTAGGTAGCTGAGGTTGGCCTCGAACCCGGATCCTCTGGTCTTAGCCTCCCGAATGCTGGGATTACAAGCGTGCGCCACCACGCCTGGCTTGATCTCATTTCTTTTAAGAAGCTATTTATCACCATTGTTATCTTAGCAGAATAACTTATTAAATTAATGTCTTTTATAGAACACTATAGTTGATAGTTTCTGGGTTTAATACACTTGATTTTCAGCTGAGAAAATAAGAGACTTAGAATATAAGCTTACCAAAGAAATAGTCCATTAGTCATAAAAGCACTAAACATTTAGTTGGGACCAACTCTTTTGAAAGTTCTCATCTAGACAAGCTGCAGAATAATAATAAGGTGAAAAAAAAGATATTCCCTTGCTCAGGTTTTATAATTTAGAATTGAAGTAGTCTTATAAATACTTGTAATAATTATTCTTTTTTCACTTTTCTAGGTATCTCTAAAGTGCTTCCAGCTTTGATTAATTCTGTTGACTTTTGTTGTTTCAAGTTGGAAAATATTGTGTTTTCTGATTTGCCTTTTGATGAGTGGGAGGGAGTTAGTGAAAAAATTAATGAAATGAAATCTCAGTTGGATGCTTTAATAAGCAGTATAAGTGATGTTCCACAGTTCACAGACATGGATTCTGGCCTGTAAGTTCTTGTAACTCTTTTTCCTTTGGGGAAAATGTTTTTAAAAGGCTTTATTGCAGTATAATTCACATACCATATAATTTACCGTTTAAAAGCATACAATTCAATGGTTTGTAGTATATTCATAGATATTGACAACTGCAATTTTAGAACCCCCAGTCCTATTTTTTATTCTTTATTTTTGAAACAGGGTCTCACTAAATTGCAGAGGGCCTCACTAAGTAGCTGAGGCTGGCTACAAACCTGTGACCCTCCTGTCTAAGCCTCTCAAGTATCAGGATTACAAGCATATGCCACCATGCCTAATTTTTAAAAAATTATTTTGAGACAAGGTCTTGCAAAGTTGCTAAGGCCGGCCTCTGACTTGTGCCTCAGCCTCCTGAGTAGCTGGGATTACACCTGGTTCTTTTCACTTCTGATGTAGACATTGTTAATTTTGATGAAGTCTAATTTTTCCTTCTTTTTTGTTTTTCTTCTTCTTCCTTCCTTTTTCCTACCTTTTCTCCTCTTTTTTTTTTTTTTTCTTCCTAGTTGTTGTTCTTACCTGTGGTTTTGGTATCAGTGCTAAAAATTCTTTACCAAATCCAAGGTGATGAAATTTTACCCCTGTTTTCTTCTAAGAATTTTATAGCATTTGGTCTTAAATTAAGGTCTGATCCATTTTACTTAATTTTTGTATATGGTGTGAGGTAAGGTACAACTCATTATTTTGCTGGTGATAACCAGTTGTCTCAGCACTGTTTGTTGAATAAACGGTTCTTTTTTCCATTTAATGATATTGACATCTTTGATGGAAATCAGTTGGACATAGATGTATTTATTTTCAAGCCATCAATTCTATCTCATGGGTCTGTATGCTTACCCTAGTCCAGTATCACATGATTAACTACTTTTGCTTAGTGGGAAGTTTTGGAATTGGCAAATATGTGTTCTTTGACTTGACCCTTCTTCTTCAGGACTGTTTCAGCTATTAGATATGCGTCACAATTCAATATGGATTTTAGAATAAATTTTTCAGTTTTTATGAGGATTGACCCTAGGCATGTTCTATCTCTGAGCTACATATACCTCCAACCTTATTTTATTATTTATTTATTTATTTATTTTGTGGAATTGGGGATTGAACCCAGGGGCACTTTACCTCTGAGTTCTACCCCAAGCCCTATTTTTAAATTTTGAAACAGGGTCTCACTAAGGTACTACACGCTGCTGCTGACCTCAAACCTGCCATTCTCCTGTCTCAGCCTCCCAAGTTCTGGACTCCCAAGTACATGCAGGCATGTGCCACTACACATGGCTTTTTTTTTTTTTTTTTTTTTAAACAGAGTCTTGCTAAGTTACCATGTGCTGGCCTTGAATCTGCAATCCTCCTGTCTTAGCCTCCAAGTCAGCTGGGCTTCTGAAAAAGATTTTTTTTTTTTTTTTTGTGGTACTGGGAATGAACTCAGGGGCATTCTACCTCCGAGCTACATCCCCAGTCCTATTTTTAATTCTTTATTTTGAAACAGGTCTCACTAGGTCGCAGAATGCCTCACTAGGTAGCTGAGACTGGCTACGAACCCGGATCCTCCGATCTCAGCCTCCCAAATGCTGGGATTACAAGCATGTGCCACCATACCCAGCTAAGATTTTGTTAAATCTGTACATCAAAATGGTAGTATTGCCATCTTAAAAATGTAATGTTCTGACAAATTAACATGGGAATATTTGCAATTATTTGGATCTTCTTTATTTCCATAATGTTTTTTTTTTTTTTTTTTTTTTTTTTTGCGGTACTGGGGATTGAACTCAGAGGCATTCTACCTCCAAGCTATACCCCCAGCCCTATTTTTTTATTCTTTATTTTGAAACCGGGTCTCACTAAGTTGCGGAGTGCCTCACTTAGGTAGCTGAGGCTGGCCGCGAACCCGGATCCTCCGGTCTCAGCCTCCCAAATGCTGGGATTACAAGCGTGCGCCACCACGCCCGGCTCCATAATGTTTTATAGTTTTCTGAGTAAAAGCTGTGCTCTTCTCTTGTTAAATTTATTCCTAAGTATTTTTATGTTATTACAAGTGGAAGCTGGGTATGGTGGCACATGCCTATAGTACCAGTAGTTGGGAGACTGAGACAGGAGGATCGCAGGTTCAAGGCCAGCCTCAGCAGCTTAGTGAGACCCTTAGCAATTTATTGCCCTGGCCAGCAGGGGTCGTGAACGGGAGACCGAGGCGGCTATCCTAAGAGAATGAAACAAACAAGGGATGCGAAAGAATGGAGGCAAGACAGGGTTCTGGTCAAGCCTCAATTTTTATTTTAACAAGGAAGCTTTCTTTTAGTGAGGGGTGAGGTCAGGTGGGTTCAGGCAAAGCTTGTGTGGGCTTACATGGTTGGTCACGGTTGACCATGTCCTTTTTTGGTAAGGGCCATAGCAGCCATGATGAATAGAACCCATTTTGCACTGTCACCGTGGCTTTTGAGGGGGAATTTCCCTCACAGTACACATTCCAGTTCTGACCAGTCTTTCGGCTCCTGGCAATTAAGATCTTGTTCCAAATTTTAAAAGAATTCTTTTTTTAAGGGCTGAAGTTGTAGGTCAGAGGTAGAATGCTCCAGGTTCATTCCCCCGTACTCCTCCCAACAAAAAAAATTTAAAAGGGCTATGGGTGCATCTCAGAGGTATAATGTTCCTGGGTTCAGTCCCTAGTACTGGGAAAATAAAAAACCCTCAAACCAAACCCAAATGGACTTGTTTTCTTAATTTTGGGGGGGGGGTGGTTATTTTGTTTTATTGGTGCATTGTAATCATACATCTTTGTGAAGTACAAGCTGGTAGAGGCATACATGTACACAGCACTCTCCTAGCCCTTCCCCAATTCCCACCCCATTCCCTCACTCTCCCTCCTCCTCATGTTCGCTCAGTGATTGACTTTGATGTTTGTGCATTAGCGTGCTTCCCTCTCCTGTTTTCTTAATTTTATTTCAGATTGTTCATTCCATATGTATACAAGTACAACTGATTTTTGTATATTGGTCTTATATCCTGCAACCTTGCTCAACTCTTATTTATTAGTTAACAGTAATGGTTTAGGGGAATTGTTAGTATTTTTCTATGTATAAGATCACATTCTCTGTGACTAGAAGTGGTTTCTTTTTAATATGGCTTCATTTTATTTATTTCTCTTAATTGTCCCAACTAGAAAATGTAGAATGGAAAGCGTGAGCAGACGTACTTGTCTCATTCCTATTCTCAAGGAGAAAGTATTCAGTTTTTCACAATTAAGGAAGGTATTAGCTGTAGGTTTTTCTTAAAGGTCCTTTATCAGATTTAAGAAGCTTTCTTCTATTCCTTGCTTGTTGAATGCTTTTATATGAAAGGGCATTAGAGTTTGTCAAATACTTTTTCTGCACATTTTTTGGGGGTTTGTGAGTCAGATGATCATGTGAACTTCATTTTTTATTCTACTCATATGATGTGACCGAACAGTTTTGGAGGCTGAAAGTCTGGTGTCGGGCAGCCCTCCTGCCTCAGCCTCTGGCGAGGGCCCCTCAGGCTGCATCACAATATGGCGGATGGCATCATAGTGGGAGCATGTATGAGAGAGAGAGATTACACGGCAAGACAGGAGGCCAGAAACATTCAGGGGCAATGTTTTCACTTTTCTAACAGCTTGCTCTTTGGGGAAGTAAGTAGAGTCTGGCAAGAACGACCCTAATCCTATCTGAGGCACACCCTCGAGGGCCTAGCGACCTAAGCCCCACCCTGTGAAAGGTTCTACTACCTCTTAACATTAACACACTGAGGCTTTGGGGACACACACAAACCATATCCAGGCCGTACAGTAATCCGCCAGTACAGTGTCTCCTCCCTCACTGGACTAATTGGAGCTTTCCTCCTCTCTTTCTCTTGGGAAATCTTGCTCAGTCTTTGTTAATCAAAGTGTCATCTTTTGATTTCACTGATTTTCTCTAGTATTTTCCAGTCTCTGTGGTATTGATTTACATGCTAACCCTCATGGTTTCTTTCCTTTTGCTTTCTTTAGATTTATCTTACTACATCTTTTCCATAGTCTTCAGGTAAATGGTTAAGTTATTGATTAGAGACCTTTCTTTTTTATTTGATTGGCGCCTTGTAAGCGTGCATCATGACAAAGTCCAGAGTGATGGTGGCACACAGGCACGCAGGCACACGGCCCTTGGTGGGCCTCCTCCCCCACTCCATGGCACTCGGGAGACACACACACACACACACACGCACACACACACACACACACACACACACACACCCGGCCCTCAGCGAACCTCCCCTCCTATCCAGACACTGTGATTGGCATGGATAAGTTTGTGTACGCACATCATATCGTGTCCATTGAAGTGCTCCCTCATGGAGGCCCCCTCCCCACTCCTGCCCTGCTCTGTTAGGTCCCTTCCCTCAGTCCACACAGGTTTTTCCTTCTTTATCTGGAGAGGAACCCCAGTACATTGTCGGTGGGATCGCAAACCAGTGCAACCACTTTGGAAATCAGTGTGAAGGGTCCTCAGAAGACTGGGAATGAACCTACCATATAACTCAGCTCTATCATTTCTGGGTATCTACCCAAAAGAATTAAACTCAGACTGCCATAGTAATACATGCATATCTATGTTATAGCAGCACAATTCACAATAGCCAAACTAGGGAACCAGACTAGGTGTCTATCAACAGATGAATGGATTACAAAATTATGGGATATACACACAATGGAATTCTACTCAGCCACAAAGAAGAACAAAATTATGTTGTGTGTGTGTGTGTGTGTGTGTGTGTGTGTGTGTGTGTGTGTTACTGGGGATTGAACTCAGGGACATTCTACCTCTGAGCTACACCTTCAGCCCTATTTCATATTTTGAGACAAGGTCCCATCAAATTGCTGATGTTGGCCTTGAACCTGTGATCCTTCTGTCTCAGCCTCCTAAGAACTGAGATTACAGGCATGTGCCACCACGCCTAGCTTTTTTTTTTTTTTTTTGTGGTACTGGGGATTGAACTCAGGGGCATTCTACCTCTGAGCTATACCCCCAGCCCTATTTTTTATTTTTTTTATTTTGAAACAGGGTCTCACTAAGTTGGGGAGTGCCTCACTAGGTAGCTGAGGCTGGCCATGAACCCGAATCCTCTGGTCTCAGCCTCCCAAATGCTGGGATTACAAGCGTGGGCCACCACGCATGGCTCACACCTAGCTTTTTATCAATATTGTTTCCCAATATTAGCATTGACAGCCACAAATTTATAGCTCTATAAGTTATATACATATATATACATATATGGTATACATATATATATATCCATTAGTTTTGGTATGTTGTAACTTCATTTTTATTAATCTTAAAGTATTTTATGATGTCTCTTATGATTTGTTCATTGATTGATATGTAATTTAGGAGTGTGTTATATTTTACGTATTTGTGAATTTCCCTATTTTTTCCAGTAATTGATTTGTAATTTCATGCCTCTGTAGTATGAATAGATACTTCATATTATCCTAGCCTTTAAATTAATTTAAGTTTGCTTTAAGACCTAGTATTTTGTCTATGCTGGAGACTTCTAGCATTTTTACTCTCATGTACCTGAGATTGCTAAGCTTCCTGAATATGTTAGTTATTGTTTTTCAATAAATTTGGGAAGTTTTCAGCTATTGTTTCTTTGAATGTTCTTTCTGTTCCTTTCTCTTTCTTAGCCATTTTCAGAGATTTAAAATATCTATTTATATTTCTTTTAATTTTTTAAAATAATTTTTACCAGTTTCACTGGTAAGCCAGCCTTGCTTCTCACACTGTCAAGCCAGAAGTCAATTGTAAAATTCATCCTCATTATGTGAGAAGGGCCTAGTGACCTGGGAGAGTGGATGTAAGGATTACACATTTTTACAGTAGAGCTAGTAAGATCTATATTGTGTATCATGCCAGGTGCTAACTACCAGGGGGTCAGGGAAGCAATGACAATAACCAAGCTGTCACACCAGATAAGTCAAGGCTTTGATTCACCTTTGCGTGAGTTCGCAAATCATTGTCCACATCTCAGTTTACTTTGCCCAGTCAAAACCCTTTCTCCTAGCTGATAGTTACTTGTATACTCTATGTCAGTCACGTATCTTAATTTTGCCTATTTTTTCCTTTAGGACACTCCAAGAACATATATTTCACATGATTCAGCAATGGCTTTTGAAGATAAGCAATGAGGTTAACAATTGTAACATTGAACTTCAGCGCAATGTATGTACTTGTAAAGCTTTGGGAGGCTATATTTTGCCTTCACTAATGGTTTTCTTCATGGAAAAAACTAGTCCCTAGCTATCCAATTGAAGCAGGAGATTGGGAGGGTAAAATGGAAGCTTATATAGTAATAACTCAAGTGATTTTCAATGGATTTTTAAGTGCAGAATGTTCTTGTGTCTGGAATGGAGTTTTGGAAAGGATAAAAAAATTTTTGAGTTCTAATTATTATCTTTACTCTTTACTAAGTATACCAAGATTTTTTTCTTTAATAGCATTAATCTGGGATGTGATCACATTAAGGATTTATGTGAAATTATGTTTCTGCCATTCCTGTAGCCCCTGACTGAATATGTTACTAGGAGAAAGAGAGCCAGGCATGCTGGCGCATGTCTATGATCCTATTACTTAGGAGGTTTAGACAGGAAGATCACAGGTTCAAGGGCAGCCTGAACAACTAGGACTCAAACAATAAAAAAGGACTGGTGGTATAGTTCAGAGATAGAATGCTCCTGGGTTTAATCCCCAGTAAAATACGCACACACACACACACACACACACACACACACACACACACATCACAATACTGTTGGCCTATAATAATTTCCAAAGGATGTCTTAGTTTACTCATTTATTCCCACTTCCTGGTCTTATTTAGAATCTAAATTTTCACAGGAATCTCTTATTATAAATAAACCGGATGTGTAAATATTTGATCTCACAAAATCGATACAGAAAATTTAATTCATTTTACTATTGCTTAAATTAGGAATTTGAAAGGCAGAGACATCCTGTTATATGGGAACCTTACTGATGAAACATTGTGTTGCAGTTCTGTTAACAAGTCACTCACACGCAGACACCAAGCACTGAGAAGCAAGTAGTAAAGGCTAGAAGTACGGACCCGACGGATCCCAGGCTTTGATGAATGAAGCCAGGAAGAATGTTCTATCACAATTGGTATCTTATGCTGTTGCTGCATTAAATCTTTCTTGGGGCAAAATATTTAATTTACCAGTAAGGATTAATCTCCATGGAATCATACACTATTTTTTTTTTTTGTATTTTAAGCTCAATGATCATAATATAGGCTCCTTTATATATATATATACACCGATAATACCTCAGTTTTAACACTGCTTTACTATAATTAGCCTATGTTGAAAACTTGAAAGTTTGTAAACTCCTTAAGGAACTATGCATCCGTATTAGCTGGTATGAGTTTGTTTCTTTGTTTATTTATTTATTTATTTTTGTACTGGGGATTGAACCCAGGGGCATTCTACTTCTGAGCTACATCCCCAGCCCCATTTAATTTATTTTTGTTTGTTTATTTGTTTATTTGTTTATTTATTTATTTATTTATTTTTGCGGTACTGGGAATTGAACTCAGGGGCAGTCTACCTCCGACAGGCCAATCAAAAGTTTGAGGTAATTAATTAATGGTAATTTAGCAAGATCCTGTTTCAAAATAAAAAATAAAAAGGGCTGGAGGCATACTTCACAAGGGGTATAGAACCCCCACTGGGTTCAATTTCTAGTACCACATATATACACACATACAAGAAAAGTTCTTTTGTGCTTACTCTGATTTAAATTTTAAATTCACCTATGAATTTGAAGAGTATGTTGTATTGCTATTTGAATTTTTAAAGTTTTCTGTAGCAGGAAGTGGTGGCACATGCTTATAATCCCAGTACTTGGGAGGCTGAGACCGGAGGATCCTGGTTCGCGGCCAGCCTCAGCTACTTAGTGAGGCCCTCCGCAACTTAGTGAGACCCTGTTTCAAAATAAAGAATAAAAAATAGGCTGGGGGTGTAGCCCTGTTTTTGTGGCTCGATCCCCAGTACCACAAAAAAAAAAAAAAAAAAAAAAAGTTTTCTGCATTTTATTTCTGGGATCCAGCCTCAGAAGGTACTGTAATGCAGTAGTTCCCAAACTTTGTCTTTTCACAGTGCACTTTGTGTTCCAGTATTTTCATAATCCAAAACCAAAAGAAATACCACATAGTTAAGCTTAATAAGTAGAGAGGCTCAAGCCATGGTGGTACACACCTGTAATCCCAGTACTTGGGAAGCTGAGGCAGGAAGATGGCAGGTTCGTGGCCAGCCTCAGCAACTTAGCAAGGCTCTTTGCAACTTAGTGAGACCCTCTTTCCAAATAAAAATAAAATAGGGCTGGGTTGTAGCTCAGAGGAAGAATGCTCCTAGGTTCAGTCCCTAGTACCAGAAAATAAATAAATAAATAAAAAGTAGGTAGGCTTAAACAACTTTCTAGATACTTAATTTTCTAACAATTTAATAACTGTTTAGAAAAGCAATTTATATAAATTGAAAGGGAACAAAATCTTTTCTAAATACTTTTATTGGTGCATTATAGTCTTACGGTCTCACATCGTAATGTAGTAAATAGTGATAGTGACATACATGCACACAGCACTTGGTGGGTGCCCCCCCTCAGGTTCTCTTTTATTTTCATTTAATCAAAATTACTCACTAATGGAATGCATGTGCTCAGTAAGCAGATACAGCTTCTCTGACCCTGGAATCAGATTGGTCATTGCTATCTTCATTCCACACAGTACTTGTTTATATCACACAACCACCAATCAACAAGATACGATCTATCTTGAGAAGATATGGTGTCTTCAGAAATGATACTGTGCAGCTGGATGTGGTGGCATGCACCTCTAATCCCAGTCCTTGCGAGGCTGAGACAGGAGGATCCCAAGTTGGAGGCCAGCCAGATCAACTTAGTAAGCCCCTCAGCAATTTAGTGAGGTCCTGTTTCCAATACATACATACATACATACATACGTACGTACATACTGGGGATGTGGCTTGAAGGTAGATTGTTCCTGGGTTCAATTCCCAGTACCAAAACATTTTAAAAATTGATATTGTGGATCCAACGTTGAGACTGTAAACTATGTTAAGTTGATGCTGTGTCTGGCAGATGTCACATATCATTATTTTCTTCTGTTTATTTGGTACTGGGGATTGAACCCAGAGGCATTCTCCCTCCAAGGTATACCCCCAGCCCTTTATATGTTTTACTTTGAAACAAGGTCTCACTAAGTTACTAAGGGTCTCAATAGATTGCCAAGGCTGGCCTCAAGCTTGTAATCCTCCTATCTCAGCTTCCCAAGTACTGGAATTACAGACAGGCCCCACCCCTCCCTGCTTCCTCAATATAAAATCCCTGGCATCCTTGTAAGTTCTCTGTGGAGCATTAGAATGCCTTGGTGCACCAAGGGAAATTTGGGAACTGCAGCTTTAATGAGAACTTTTTTGCAAGTAAAGAAGAGAATTGTTTAATGTAGAATAGTGGTTAAAAGAGTATAGATTACACTAGCAAAGTAGTGGTTATTTGATTTCATTAAGAATTAGAGTGCTGTTGAGCCGGGCGTGGTGGCGCATGCTTGTAATCCCAGCATTCAGGAGGTTGAGACCAGAGGATCTGGGTTTGCGGCCAGCCTCAGCTACCTAGTGAGGCCCTCTGCAACTTAGTGAGACCCTGTTTCAAAATAAAGAATTAAAAAATAGGGCTAGGGGTATAGCTCAGAGGTAGAATGCCCCTGAGTTCAATCCCCAATACCGCAAAAAAAAAAAATAATAATAATTAGAGTGTTGTTGAAAGTTGAACACTGGTCTGGTCGTTTCTGTTTTTAAATTTGGTGTGAATTTTGCTGCTTTTATTTAAAGTGGGTCATTTATATTATAATCACTTTTTAACAGATGGAAGAATTACATATATTTATGGTCCGGTGGATGGTAAATTTGCTGATTTTAATGGTTCCTGACTTAACTGACCAAGATTCTCTCCCAAAGTTGGAGGAGGAGGAGGAGGAAAGTTCTGTGAAAAAAGATGCAGGAATAGTACAGTTAGAGGTGGATGCTGTTACACTGGCAAGAAGGTTGTCCCAGTACTCCAGCTATTTGTACAGGTAAAAATAACTGGTTATTTTATTGCTGCCCACTTGAAAATTAAGTGAACATAAGGCAGAGAAGGACAGTGATGTAGCAGCAGTAGGGTTTATTTTAAAACCTTGAAAGAAATACTAGTTCAGTTTTTCATCTGGCTCTAATACCGTGTCCAGCTGGAACATGAAATTTTGGTGTTCTCTCAATAGCCTTAGAATTAATATGGAAACAGGGTTGGTGTAGGAAGGATGGGAAGTTTGTGTATGTGGAGGGTGAGAATTAGTTTTTTAAAAAGAGATCAACTCACCTGCATAAATAAGGTATGTCTTATACCTTTGCACTTACTGGGAAGCATTTAAGAAGCTTGTAGTTTCCTATGTAGTTCCATGTAAGACTGAATGTGTGATTTACTAAATGCCAACCAAAATATCTCCTTTAAAAAAAATGGAAGAAATTTTAAAAAAGCCAGGCATGGTGGCTCACACCTGTAATCCCAGTACCTGGAAGGCTAAGACAGGAGGATCACAAGTTCAAGGCCAGACCCAACAACTTGGCAAAACCCTGTTTCAAAAAAATGAAAAATAAAATAGGGCTGGAGGTGTAGCTTGGAGGTAGAATGCCCCTGGTACCCAGTACCACACACACACCAAAAAAAGTTATATCTGGAAATCTAGATGATTTACACTAAATAAAGATGAGGCCTAAAAAAATATAATCTATTAATTCTGATGTAAACTGTCACAATGGTTACTTTAAATTTGGGAATCAGCTCTCATGATCTAGCCAAATTTCCCTTCATTTCAATTTGATTTTACCAGTGGTCAAGGGTAAGAGAAATGGAGTAGAGGAAGAAGACGAGGGTGAGAAATTTAGGAAGGAACCCATTATTCTCCCTGATAAGAAAAATTCAGTGGCTGAAATACCTTGGTAAATTTCAACTATATCTGGATTTTAAGCACTTAGAAGAACCAACAACAAGTAGATCATATTAGGACTATCAGTCAGCTTCCCCTTACTATAATAAAATACCTGAGATAATTAACTTATAAAGGTAAAAGGTTTGTTTTGGCCCACAGTTTTAGAAGGTACAGTCCATGAACTACTGGCCTCAGAGCTTTGGGCCTGTAGTGAATGAGACTGAACATCAATCATTGCAGGAGTACTTGGTGGAATGAAAATGCTTACTTAATGAGCCAGGAAACAAAAGGGGAAGAGGGAGAAACTGGGGTTCCAAGATCGCCTCAAAGGATTTCCGATTAGGCTTCACCTTCTAAAGGTTCTGCAACTTTCCAGTAGCACTATTTTGGGGACGAAACCTTTGGGGGACACTTATCTAAACTGTGGTACTGAGCATGTGTGCTGCCTGCATCCTTTATTTATTTATTTTGCAGTTGTTGTAAAATGATAGTAACAGCAATAGCTATGAGTCAAGCAGCTCTATCACAAAGTAATCCTGCAAAAGAACTTCAGGAGCTGAGTAAGATGAAGGTAATAATGCCTTTTCCCCCTTAGTTTTGTTTCATTTTGAGCAGGCTTTTTAGGACTTATTTATTTATTGTGGTACTAGGGATTGAGCCCAGGGGCATTCTACCTCTGAGCTACATCTCCAACCCCTATTTTCTTCTTTATTTTGAAACAGGGTCTCACTAAGTTGTGGAGGGCCTCACTAAATTGCTGAAGCTACTAGCCATGAACCTGTGCTCCTACTGTCTCAGCCTCCCAAGTATTGGGATTACTAGTGTGCAGCACCATGCCGGGCTAGTCTAATTGATTTAAAACAGACTGCACATATTTAAAATATATAATTTTAGCTGGGCACGGTAGCACACACCTATAATCCTAGTACTTAAGAGGCTGAGACAGGAGCATCACAGGTTGGAGGGCAGCCTCAGCAACTTAGTGAGACTCTGTTTCAAAATAAAAAATAAAAAGGGCTGGGGTTGTAGCTCAGAGATAGAATGTCCTGGGTTCAATCTCCAGAGGAAAAAAAAAGTATATAATTTTATAATGTCTAAAATATCCAACTGCCTGCAGAAACAATCACTACACAATAAAAATGAGTAACATCCAACACACTCAAAGCTTGTGCCTGTGTGTAATCTCTCTCAGCTTCCTCTTGTCCGCAGGCAGCAGCTAATCTACTTTTAATCTACTTTGTGTGTGTGTGTGTGTGTGTGTGTGTGTGTGTGTGTGCGCAGTACTGGGGATTGAACCCAAGGACATTCTACCTGTGAGCTACTCCCCCAGCCCTATTTTTATTCTTTATTTTAAAACAGGTTCTCACTAAGTTGCAGAGGGCCTCACTAAGTACCTGAGCCTGGTTGTAAACCTGCAATCCTCCTGTCTCAGCCTCCCAAGTACTGGGATTACAAGTGTGCGCCACCATGCCCGGTGCTGATTCACTTTCTAACACCAAAGATTATTTTTCATTTTCTAGAATATATGCAAATTGAATCATATCAATGTTTTTTTTTTTTTTTGATACTGGGGATTGAAACCAGGGGCATTCTACCTCTGAGCTACACCCCCAGCCCTATTTTTTTTATTCTTTATTTTAAAACAGTATCTCACTAAGTTGAGGAGGGCCTCACTAAATAGCTGAGGCTGGCCACGAACCTGGATCCTCCTGTCTCAGCTTCCCAAGTACTGGGATTACAAGCATGTGCCACCATATCTGGCTTGGTTTGATTTTTTTTTTTTTTTGGCTAAGCATAATTATTTTTAGGTTCACACATATTAAAATTTCATACTCTTTAGTACTGAGGAATATTTTATTGTACAGTTATACACAATTTATCCATTCTCTCTCTCGTGATGAGCATTTGAATTGTTTCCATCTTTGGGTTATTATAAACAGAACTTCAGTATATAATTAAGGTACATATCTTGGAATGTCTACTTCCATTTTTCTTGGGTAATGCCCAAGAATGGAACCTACGTGTTTTCCAAAGTGGCTAAACAAGTGGTGTGTTGCATGTAATTTATTAGGACAGACCTTTGCAGTATTAGTTAACCCAATGATTGTTCCATGCGGTTTCACAGCTCATCGCCACCTTGTCCTGTCATAACCCAGGTCTCAAACCGTGTCAATAAGAGGTAATACGAGTTAGGTCTGTGTTCACAGTAAGTCACTTCTGAGCCAGTTTTTGAGTGGAACGAATACAAAGTTAACTGAAGTGAGTTATAGTAGAGAAACTGGGCTTGCTACTTCCTCAGTAGTTGAATGATTTGGGGTAATCCGACTTTTTCTGCATTGAAATGATCTTTGATCTCTTCTCAGGAAGAATGTTATGAGTGGATTAACACCTGCTCTCACCTCCTTTCTGATATCAAAGGCACAAGAGTAACATTGCCGATATACGAAGAAATAGAGAAACTTGGAAAAGAGGTATTTGCTACATCTCCGCGTTGTGCAGCTGGTCAGATGACTGGGACCTGAGATTATTCATCTCCCTGTACTTCAGGAGACGAATCTCAGTGGCTCTTTCTCCTCAGTGTTCTGACTCATCACTTCTGCTCTCAGAAGAGAATTTGGGTTCTGATCAAGGACACCTGCAGCTTTCCTCCCTTCTAAGGAAGAGGGTGGTCCTCCAAACACCTTTGCTCACTTAGTTAGCAGATGATTACATCTCCTGCTTCAGGAAGGAAAGAACGGCATTCAGACGGGTGCTGTGGACGGGCGCTCTGAGATTGGCCTGCTTCTGTGCTCGCTTCCTCCTCTCCACTCTCAGTCTTCCCGTCCTGTTATTCTTCCTTTGAACATTTCATCTCATGCCCAATATCCATTCTCTTGTGTATCTTTTTTTTTTTTTTTTTGGGTACTGGGGATGGAACTCAAGGGCATTCTACCTCCGAGCTACACCCCCTGCCCTATTTTTTATTCTTTATTTGAAAACAGGGTCTCACTAAATTGCTGAGGCTGCCCAGGAACTTGCGATCCTCCTGTCTCAGCCTCCCAAGTACTGGGATTACAAGTGTACACCCCCACGCCTGGCCATTACTTCATATTTGTACATCCAGATGGCATGGCTTGGTCAATTTCCCTCCCCAGGGTCTCCCCTTTTAAGTTCCCTTTTTAGGCTCTAGAATGCATATCCATGTTTGGTAGGACAGCCCTTCTCAAAAGCCGCCTTTCCCCCCAGACATTTCATTGCTATTCAAGTTTATTTATTCTTCTATATAACTTTATAAGTTATCTCTAGAAAAATATGATTTTTATAACTGAGATAATATTAAATTTATATATTAACTTAGAATGGAC
Source organism: Graphiurus murinus (assembly GCA_004027655.1). Lineage (NCBI taxonomy): Eukaryota > Metazoa > Chordata > Mammalia > Rodentia > Gliridae > Graphiurus > Graphiurus murinus. The sequence continues at coordinate 20,355 of PVLC010019733.1, forward strand.
ATGCTTTTTTTTTTTTTTTTTTTTTTGCAGTACTGGGAATTGAACCCAGGGGCATTCTACCTCCTAGCTACACCCCCAGCCCTATTTTTTATTCTTTATTTTGAAACAGGGTCTCACTAGGTTGCGGAGGGTCTCACTAAGTAGCTGAGGTTGGCCGTGAACCTGCGATCCTCCTGTCTCAGCCTCCCAAGTACTGGGATTACAAGCGTGCACCACCACGCCCAGCTTTGCTATTTTAAATGAGAGATTATTTTTCATCATATCTTCTAACTAATGGCTGTTTGTATATATATTTTACTGATTTCTGTATTTTAATTTATATGATGTGACTTTGCTAAGTTGTATTTCAGGTTTTTCAGTTGTTTTGCTTTATCTAGATATTTAATTAAATCATTTATGTTTTTCTTTTCAATTCTGATATCTCTAATTGCTTTTTCTTGTCTAATTATATGAGTAATTCTTCCTACTAAATGTTAAATAGTAGTGGAGGTAGTAAGCATCCTTGTTTCTGGCTATAGCAGAAATGCCTTTAATGATTTAATTTATTTTTAAGAAAAGTGTCAGCATTTTTTAGCCCTTTTACCTGGGGAAACTTTTCTTCTGCCTTAACCTTCAGAATTTTGTTTAGTGATGATCTGTTGGTGGAAAATTCAGGTTTTGCTTATCTGAAATCATGTTAAATTTTTTTTAATTTAAAATATTTTTTTCTGGGATAACAATTAACTCTAGAATGGTATTCTTTCCACTCAGCACATTGGCCATATTATTTCTATTGTTTGCTGAATATTATTATTATAGCTATCTCTTCTCTCTGACTACTTTTTTTTTTTTGCGGTACTGGGTATTGAACTCAGGAGCATTCTACCTCCGAGCTACACCCCCAATCCTATTTTTTTTTTTTTTATTCTTTATTTTGAAACTGAGTCTCACTAAGTTGCGGAGTGCCTCACTAGGTAGCTGAGGCTGGCTGCGAACCGGGATCCTCTGGTCTCAGCCTCCCGAATGCTGGGATTACAAGCGTGCGCCACCACGCCTGGCTTCTCTCTGACTACTTTTAAGTTAATCCATTGACTACTTTTAAGTTAATCCATCTCTCTCTCTCTCTCTTTTTTTTTTTCTTTTTTGCAGTACTGGGGATTGAACTCAGGGGCATTCTACCTCCGAGCTATACCCCCCGCCCTATTTTTAATTCTTTGTTTTTTTGAGATAGGGGTCTCACTAAGTTGCTGAGTGCTTCACTAAGTAGCCGAGGCTGGCTGTGAACACAGATCCTTCAGTCTCAGCCTCCCAAATGCTGGGATTACAAGCGTGCGCCACCACGCCCGGCTTGATCCATCTCTTCTACTTTTAAGATATTTTTGTCTTTGATATTTTTCATTCTCACTCTGATGTATATGGATATAGATTTTCTTTTTTTTAATTTTTCATGGGATTTTTTTTTTGGTTTCTTGAATCTTTAGCTTTGTATTTTCCATTACATCTGGAAAATTCTCAGTCATCATCTGTTTTAGTCTGTTTTAACCTGCTATAACAGGCTGCCCAAGACTGGATAATTTATAAAGAACAGAAATTTATTTCTTACAGTTCTGGAGGCTCAGAAGTCTAAGATCAAAGGTCTGGTATCTTTATCATCCTGTGGCAGAAGGAAAAAAGATTACGTGTGCATGTGTGTATGACAGAGAGAGAGAGAGAGAGAGAGAGAGAGAGAGAGAGAGAGAGAGAGAAGAGGAAGGGGGCTGAATTCATCCTTTTATAAGGAGTCCATTTCCTTGATAACTAACCCACTCTACAAGAACAGTATTAGTCCATTTATGAGGGCTGAGATCTTAGGACCTGATCACCACTTAAAGGTTTCGCTTCTCAAGGATGCTGCATTGGGATTCAGTTTCCAACACATGAACTTTGGAGGACACAGTTAGACCGTAGCATCGTCTCTTCAAATATTGCTTCTATTCTATTGGCTCTCTTCTTTCCCTTTGGAGTGCAGAATGAACGTGTGTTAGAATCTATCCCCCCATGTCTCTTAACCTTCTTTTATATTTCCTGTCTCTCTTCATTGCATCCCTGATAATTTCTTCCGGTTTGCCTTCCAGTTCACTAATTTGCAATTTGCTGTTCAGTTGAGTTTAATCTATCAAACTTCTCTGTTGAGTTTTTAAATTCAGTTGCTGAGCCAGGCATGGTGGTGCATGCTTATCATCCCAGTACTTGGGAGGCTGAGACGGGAGGATCGCAGGTCCACAGCCAGCCTCAGCAAATAATGAGACTCTTATCAACCTAGTGAGACCCTACTTCAAAATAAAAATAAAATCAGGATGGGGATATAGCTCGGAGGTGGGATATCCCTTTATTGTTTTATTAACCTTTCTCTCTTATATTTTCAATTTCTTATTTCTTTAAGCATTTTAAATATATTTTTGTAGTCTGTTTGATAATTCTAATATGCATATATTTGAAAAAGGATGCTAATTACATTATTCATAATTACAAAGTATAAGGAACAACAGAATATTGATCAATAGGAGACTGGCTGATTAAATATGGTATATTCATATAATGGAATTCTGTGCAGATAAAGCAGAAGTTTATATAGTACAATAAATATAATACATGATATATTATTGAGAAGAGCAGATTATAGATTACAACATATAGTGTCTCTTTATATCAAAATGTTTATTATATATAAAGCAGGCTAGAATAATTTTTAGCAGAGTGATAGAAGTTGATAACTCTGAGGATGAAGATTCTTAATTTTTCTGTATTATTTGACTATTTTACAACAATAGTATGTTACAAGGGGAAATATTTTCATTTTGGAAAAATATCCTAATGTATTGTGAATGTTTTTCTATGCCATATATTTATTTATACAGCAAACTTAAAAGTTGCTATAAAGTACTTAATTGTATGGCTTATGCCATAATTTATTTACACATTTTCCTATTGTAGATATCCAACTTATTTCTAGGTTTTTGTGTGTTGGTGAGGGGGCAGTAGGGAATTGAACCTAGGGGCATTCTCCCTCTAAGCTATCCCCAGCACTTTTTATTGTTTATTTTGAAAAAGGGTCTTGTTACGTTGCTGAGGGTCTCACTAAGTTGCTGAGGCTGGCCCTGAACCTGCAATCCTCCTGGCTCAGCTTCCCTAGTGCACCCAGCTAAACAGTTATTTCTCTTGAATCCTCCTGCTCTTTATTCCTGCAACCATTGTGTTGTTCATTCCCTCCTGGTAATTCCCCCACCACCACCCCGTTTCCATTCCTTTCCTCCTTCCTTCTTTCCTCTCTCTAAATCCGCTTTCCTATTGCTAGAGTGATTATTTTAAAATGCAAAGCTGATAAATCAATTTTTTGCTGCCTCGTTACATTCAGGATAAGACCCGATCCCTGTGGCTGTGTCCCTGTCTGTTTTCCTCAAAGATTCTACCCCACTGAGCTGCTCTTGTCCTCAGAACCAGTCGTGCGAGAATAGCCACCTCTGCCTAGAACTCTGTGTGCCTTCTCCTGTCTCTTCCTCAGACTGCAAAGGAAAGCTCAGGCCTCCTCTCCTCAGGGATTGACCCCCCCCCCCCTGTCTGCTACCTGGTCTGCATCCGGTGCTCCTACTACGCGAGTGTGCACATGTGTAGCATTTTGTTGTCCACAAACTTGTAAGTTTCTTAAAAGCAGGGACCATCCTTACCAGCCTTTGTGTAATTACACTAGCACAGTACCCAGTTGCAGGATTAGTGCTCATTTAATATGTTTGCACAGATAATTTATATACCCTAGGCTGTAGTAGTTACAATATTGTTTGATCACACAGGAACTTACAAAAGAACCAGTCGAGTCTAAAATAGACAAAGTTTCAAAAGAGGATGAAGAAGAAGGAGAAGAAGAAGAAGAAGATGTAGTAGAAGAAGAAGAAGAAGAAAAAGAAAAAGAAGAAAGTAAGGAGATTGAGGAAGCTGAAAAGGAAATGGAAGAAAAGAAAGAAGAGGTGAGATGATTTGCTGAGGCGGCAGCAGGCACCTGTAGTCCCAGCTCCTCAGGAGGCTGAGACAGGAGAAGGGCTTGAGCCCATAGGTTTGAGAACAACCTGGACAACATAGCAATAATACTGCCTTGCAAAAAAAAAAAAAAAAAAAAAAGTAAGATTATTTTACATTTACCTTTTTAAAGAATAGATGGCTGAGCACCGCGGGGAGTAGAAGCAGGCAGTCTGCAGTGAATCTTCCGTGTCCTTCCTTTGGTCTAAACTCTGCATCTCCCCTCTTGAATTCCCTTCTGAGCTGCGCTTTCTCTTTCCTCCCAGGTCTAGCCCCATACCTCTCTTCTCTTACCCTGTTCCTATGCTGATGCCTTTGTAGTAATAAAAACCCTTCCTGGGCATTTTTAAGAATAGTAGCACAGTGATAAGTACCAATAATTGAGTACCTATCATGAACTTTAAATTCTGCACGTTATTTCCTATCTACGCAACAGAACTTCAAGGTATATAATATTACCTCCTTCCCTTCCTTTTTTTGTGGTGCTGGGGATGGAACCAGGAGCATTCTACCTTTGAGCTACACCCCCCTGCCCTATTTTATTTTCTGTTTGGAAACAAGGACTCATAAAGTTGCTGAGGGCCTTGCTAAATTGCCAAGGCTGGCTTTGAACCTGCAATCTGCCTGTCTCCGCATCCCAGGTACTGAGATTACAGGTTTGCGCCACCACGCCTGGCTTGCCCTCATTTTACAGATAGGAAAACTGAAGCTCAGATAGGCGGACTGACTTACCCCAAATCGTATAGCTTTAAGTGGCATAACCAATGTTCAAAGCCAGATGACCTGGCAGAAGAGCCCTTGCCGATTCCAAGATTACCTGCTACCGTCTTGGGCCTCTAGAACTCATGATTGTCATTTGTGTTAACTTTCTACGGTGTCTCTATTTCCTTCCCCACAATTCTTCTCTGAGTATAGTTTAAATGTTGCTGTGACCCCAGGCTCTGTCCGGGCCTTCTCCCTGTAAAGGCGGGACAGAACAGAAATATTGTGGAACACCCAAGCCTCTTTTGACCAACATTTTCTCTTTTATTTCTAGAAAAATGCTAGCCATCTAGACGGCCATGTACTTTTTTATTTACGAAGTAAATTGACATGATTATTATTGTTGTTATTATGACCTAGGGATTTAGTCGAGGCCCTTTCTGTTTTATAAGCACCTGTTCAGCCTCCAAGTATCATTTTCCCTGTGAACATTTCCTCGAGTCTGTAGGCAGAGTGCAGGGGCTTCTCCCAGTGCACAGCCGTGGGACACACCTTCACGAGAGCAGTAGTCACGTGGCCTCTTGACTGTGTTTTATGATCTGTCTCCCTGCTGTACTGTGAGTTCCCGAGGCCTGGAAGAAATCCTCTTTGGTTTGCCCGTTGGCCCCGCTCCCTCGTCCCCACCAAGGTGTCAGTGTTTGCTGTGGGAAAGTCTTCAGAAATGCCTGCCGAGCAGTTGAGGCAGATGGAAAATTGACATGCCACGGTGTCACCCCCCAGGTCCTGGACGTTCCTGTAGTCCAGACACCGTCGACATCTTCAGAGAAGGAGAAAATCATTCGGTTTATTAGAAGTGATGAAAATATTCACTCCAAGCCTCTATTTGAGGCAGACATATTCTCTTCCTGGGTATGTATCTGAAACCTAACTAAGAAATGTAAAACTTTTTAACATTATGTGAAAATGATATGGATCTAACATAACTTTTAGTTCCTCTAAGAGGACTGGGAGCTCCTAAGTAAGATATTTTACAGATTTTTTTTTCTTCTAGCATCATCCCTGGAAAACATTTATTTTTTTTTTACCTTAATTTTACAAAATCTTCTCATTCTCATCTTTAAACCATATTTTAATATCAGAAGTTCATTCTTTTCCCTTAGTTTAACAGTCTCTTGGTTAATATTTGACCATTTTTATATTTTTTTGGCATTGGTAACTTCACACATGTATATAATGTCGGTAAAAGTGTTTCCTTTAGACATATTCATTCAGCAGATTTTATGGAGAGCTATAATGAATACATACCTCCAGCCACAAGAATTGTTGGGAAACGGGGAACTTAGAGATAGCAGCTATGGATACTCAGCAGGAAAGGAGATTTCAAATTCTTTACCGAAATTCCACTTGTGGACCACAGTAGACTTGCATCAGCCCTGGTTGGTTTCTTTCTCTCTCTACAATGCCGCAACTTAGGAGTCTACAGATGGGTTTTATTCCTCAATTGCCTGAAAATGGGTATATCTTTTTTTTTTTTTTTTTTTTTGCGGTACTGGGGGTTGAACTCGGGCATTCTACTTCCGAGCTACACCCCTAGCCCTATTTTTTATTCTTTATTTTGAAACTGAGTCTCACTAAGTTGCAGAGTGCCTCACTAGGTAGCTGAGGCTGGCCTCGAACCCGGATCCTCCGGTCTCAGCCTCCCGAATGCTGGGATTACAAGCGTGCGCCACCACGCCCGGCTGGGCACAACATTTTATGTATGTTCATAATTTGTATTTTCTTGGGTTGGAGGGAATCAATGGATTTCACCAAATATAGCCCATTTTCCCAAAGTGGACCCTTTTCAATAAGTGTTTAAAATAATGCAGTCATATGCCAGTCATTAAGACTGTGAAGCAAAGATGTAAGAAGAAGCAATACAAATGGAATGCAGTGCCATGCCATGTGTTAAAACAAAACAGAAAACCCCACCAGTCCCTGGCAAAGCCCTCCTGCTTCAGACTTTTGCCGTAGAGCAGGAGCCCCGTGCTTTCCGGGGGCATGGGGGTCAGTCTGAAGCCAGCCAGGAAGCAAGGGGAACCAGGACCCTGCAGCCTGGGCCGAAGTGAGAAGCATTGCACGTCTTTGATGCCACCGTTCTCTGTGTGGCACTATTGGCACCACCTGGATAGCCTGAGGAGGCTGTGGCACAGAAACTCCGACTCTGGCGCTTTGAAAAGTTGCTACTGCTGATACTAGAGGTCACCGAAGACCAAGCTGTGTAAGTCTTCCTTGACCAAAGGTTTAGAGAGTGCACCAAGACGTCCTCCAGCTGTGCAAGTACTCGAGAGTTCCTGGAAGTCAAGAGGAATCCCGCTCGCCCCTGGGGCTGGCCGCTGGGGCATTGCACAGGTGGGAGGGATGACCAGGGGCTCAACCAGAAGAGGCTTGCTTGTGCCAGGCCAGAGGGGGCAGGTTGATGTCGCCACCCAGAGAATGAAGATTCCTTGACCCGGCTTCTGAGCTCAGAGATTGGGACCAGCCCAGCAAGATTGATACCTTTAACAGATTTATATGAAGTTCTCTAAGGAAGTGAAAAAGCTTTTATGATTTTGCAATGTTATGTGCTTAGTGAAGTAAATTATTAATAATAAGATGTAAGCCTAGCATGGCAGTGCATACCTATAATCCCAGTGTTTGGGAGGCTGAGACAGGAGGGTCGCAGGTCAAGGACAGCCTCAGCAACCTAGCGAGACTCCCAGGAATCTAGTGAGACCCTGTTTCAACAAAATAAAATGAAGTAAAAGTAATAATAATAAGAAGAAAAATAGTTAATTTCCTTGATCTTTGACTTATTAGATAAATATGTTTACTCTTTTCCTTTTTTTTTTTTTTTTGGTATTAGGGAATGAACTCAGGGGCATTCTACCACTGAACTATACCCCCAGCCCAATTTTATTTTTATTTTGAAACAGGGTCTCACTAGGGTGATGAGAGTCGCACTGCTTGCTGAGGCTGTCCTTAAACCTGTGATCCTCCAGTCTCGGCCTCCCGAGTATTGAGATTATAGGCCTGTGCCACCACACACGCAGCAACTATTTTTTTTTTTTTTTTAAGAAAAATCTATTTCTTTTTTGTTGTTGTTACTGTTTTTTTCTGCCCCTTACAACTCTTAATGAAATTCATGTCCACCTATAATATGTATTATTGGAAGCTTCTGTTTATTTGGCCACAGGCAATTCCTATTTTGTTGTTGTTAAGGAGATGCTTAATGATACTAGACATACATACACTAGACATATATACAAGACATACTAGACAAATATGACTAGTAGGAGGGTATTTTGGAAGTCTCGACTCACAAGTCCTGGAGAAGTAGAGTTTTAACTGTTGGGACTCTCAGTTCCTCTTGCGTGTATTTTCTTTGTCAGAGAGAATCAGCTGACCAAGTCACTCTGGACCCCAAGTATCGTGAGGCGATGGCTGTAATTGAGCACATGGAGCAGAAGTTGCTGTAAGTACGCGGCGTCCCAATGCTAACAGAAGACTGCTGGCCAGGAGGTTTGGCTGAGAATCCACATTTCTTAGCTGACCTTAGACTGTCCTGTTTGCTTTGCTTTTTTTCTTTTTGGTGCTAGGGATTGAATCCAAGGGTATTCTGCCATCTCTGAGCTACACCTCCAGCCCTACTTTATTTTTTATTTTGAAACAAGACCTAAGTTGTGGAAGTCCTCACTAAGTAGCTGGGGCTAGCCTCAAACCTGCAATCCTCCTGTCTCAGCCTCCCAAGTACTAGGATTACAGGAGTGTGCCACGACGCCCTCCTCTGTTTGCTTTATTCTTACTAGTGGGATGAGTCTCTCCAAATCTTCTGCTAGAGGCAGTGAGGCATGCTGCTGTAGTAGGAGCGCCCATCCGTACCCACGGCGGAGGTGGGGAGAAGCTGGTGCCTGCATGTGTAGTGCATGCGCGTGTATGGGACAGGGTAGTAGGCTAAGAGATGACTTAAGGAAATAAGTGGAGCTGGAGAGACTGTTGTGCTTGAGAAAGAACGTTGCATAAGTTATAGAGTAGGACGAGCATGTAGTTAAGATGGTGGGGGATGCCAAGACAAGAGCTTGGCCACATACAAGTGCTCTAATAAATAAGAGGCACACCTCTGTTTTTCTTTTATTATAAAATCTGTTTTTAGAGGTGCTAGAAAAGAAAGGACGCTATTGGGTTTAGTTTGTTGGGTCACATCAATTATGTGAAGGCCAGCAGGATATGGTGGTACATGCCAGTAATATTAGTACTTGGGAGGCTGAGACAGGAGGATTGCAGATTCAAGGCCAGCCTCAGCCATTTAGCAAGGCCCTCAATAATTTAGAGAGATCTTGTTTTAAAATGAAAATAAACGAGGGCTAGTGGTGAAACAGGTATGTCTCCTCTTAATAGGGTTCTTCTCCAGTGGATCTTGATGAATGAAGTCTAAGGGCTAGTGAAGGGTATCCAAATATAAAAGTTTATTTTAAGTTAGGGAAAGATAGAGGCCCAAACAGCCCCCTCCAAAGTGGGGGGGGGGCAGAAAAGAGAGAGTGACCTCAAAGCCCTTGGGGAGTGGGCTTTTAAACCTTCCTGAGGTTTCTATCTGTTCTTTTATGATTGGTCAGAATTGGGTTTTGGGGACCAATGACTTTTGCACAGCTTTGATCCTTAATTTGAATGACTATGTGTGGGCCGGCCAGGGCGCTGACTCCCTGGTGCCCACCAGTCTCTCTCCTTCCTGCTCACCTCCCCCAACCTCACAGCAAGGGGGATGCAGACCACCAACCGACCGCTTTAATTCTTCCTGTTCCCAAGTCCTCTGCCCTGCCTCAGTGTTGTAGCTCAGAGGTAAAACACCCCTGGGTTAGCCGGGCGGGCGTGATGGCGCACGCTTGTAATCCCAGCATTCGGGAGGCTGAGACCGGAGGATCCAGGTTTGCGGCCAGCCTCAGCTACCTAGTGAGGCACTCCGCAACTTAGTGAGACTCGGTTTCAAAATAAAGAATAAAAAATAGGGCTGGGGGTATAGCTCGGAGGTAGAATGCCCCTGAGTTCAATCCCCAGTACCACAAAAAAAAAAA